>REGM01000031.1:902651-914729 GCA_004194415.1 Aurelia aurita
GGTGAGTGGCCGAGCGGCTTGTACAGTTTTCATCAGGTGACTGAAGTTAAGCTTGGTCGAGTGAGGTCAAACTCCGGATGGTTGACCTCGGTGGGCTGACCTGGGGACTGACCTCGCAACTCACTTTGCCGTCCTTCGGAAGGGACGTTAAACTAGGGGTCCCATGCCTGGATGCGGCATGCATAGTGGGCCTAAATTAGCTTTAAGTAGCTAGAAAATCCTGACAGCCCACTTAAAACAAATAACTGACTGACTGATTGCTTGCTTAACTAGCGGCAATATACGCACATTTTTAACAATCAGGACAACAGCTCCTTTGTGTACAATCTACTCTACTTTGGAATCTCCTAATTTTCATTGGCTTCTTTCCTGGTGAATTCGCCATGATTTCAAAGTTTCATCAACCAAAAAGATTCTCTGATTAGCTCTCCTGTTCCCTAGGAAAATAGCCATAAATCAATAAATTACGGATTTCTGCCATATTTAGAGCCACTTTCTACTTCATCTCATTTGAAGATTTCTTTGGCACCCTTTGTAGTGTGTGCTATTATTCTAAAATTAAGTGACTGACGACGAATATTGTGAAGTTTGATCATAACATACCGGTTTTTCTTCACCCATATCGACAGACAATCTCATTTGATCCACTGACAATCTTCTTCTCGGATTTTCTTGCTACGAAGGAGAAAATTTATCACCTTGTTGATGCAAACTTTCAATATATGCTACGCTTTGAGTGCTAGAGCAAACAAGCAAGCAATCAATCAAGCAAACAAGCAAGCAATCAAGGAAACAAACAAGCAAGCAAGCAATCAAACAAGCAGCAATCAAGCAAGCAAGCAATCAAGCAAGCAAACAAACAAGCAAACAAACAAGCAATCAAACAAGCAAGCAAGCAAACAAACAAGCAAACAAACAAGCAATTTTTATTTGTTAACGAAGGCTTGGGTTATAGTAAGCTATACAGCTGATGTGAACCTGCAGCACTACAGCTTGTGCTCTCAGACTTACCTCTAAGTACGCATTTAGTAATTTACCGACCTCCAAAGGATGGGCAGCTGAGTTGGCTGTTGGTTTGTGGTTTTGTAGTTTTGACGACGGGATTCGAATCCCTGCCGGTAGATCCTACAATATTTGAAACTAGACCCCATGAGATTTGACCTCAACCACTATGCTACATTGCCAAGGATATAACCAGCTACCCAGAGTCTTCCTACATTTATACGCATTCTGGGTTACGTGGCATATTATTCTAAAATATACTGCGTAATTTTGATTAAAGCATACCAGTTTTTTTTTGCTCATTTCGACACAAAGATCTCTTATAATTATGCAAGCTTCAGTTTGCTTCTTTGTGAAATCTTGCACCTTAAAATCTTATTCTTGCTANGCAAAAACCCCAAATTCGATGATTTTCAAAAAATCAGTTTTTGAAAGTGTGAAGTACATCCTTAAAGCATACCAGTTTTTTTTGCTCATTTCGACACAAAGATCTCTTATAATTATGCAAGCTTCAGTTTGCTTCTTTGTGAAATCTTGCACCTTAAAATCTTATTCTTGCTATCTGGTACTTATAAACTGGTTTATGAATCGAACAATGTCAATGCTCTCGTATCAGGAAGCTAAAGTTGCTACGTTAAACGAGGTAGAATAATACATTGCTGACAACGCTGTTGCGCATTTCCTCTCCCATCTCTAGCTCCCTGTTTTTATCACCCTTCAATGAGTTACATAATATCAAGCAGACCCTTTTAGGGCTATGATATCATTTAGTATGAACTGTAACAGTACTCAGATTTCCTTTTGTGATGTAGTACTGCCTTAAATATAGCCTCTTTCTACATTATTTCGTGTCAAGCTTTCTCTACAAGCTTACTTGGTTTCTTGGTGCTCTCTCTATTCTAAAATGAACTGACTGAAGAAGAAAACTGCGTAATGTTGATTAAACATACCGGTTTTTCTTTGCTCATTTCAATACAAAAATCCTTGCCAGAGATGAAGTCTTCAGCTGCTTTTCCCGAAATCTTGCGCCTTTAAATCTTACAGCTATCTGGTACTTGCAAGCTGGTTTAAATAGTTTCTTGTAAACTGGTTTATTAAAAGTATCTGCTGCTGGTTTAAGTATCAAGGTACTTTAGCGGTGTTGTATCACCCTTTCACTGCGTTACATCGTATGAAATAAATCCTCTTAAAACTACGATATCATTTAGTACGTAGTGTTCAGACCTCCTGCTGTTATCCTATGCTATTTTAGGGTTGCAGGTTATTTTTTAGATAGGATTCAATGTCCTAGACATACCCAAGATTGAGGTCACATGGTTGTTTTTTTGTAAAGCACGGGGGTCTGTGGGACTTTCTGGATTGTTGATCACACATGTCCTGTTAATGCCTGCTGAGTCAGCAAAAGGTTTTGACGTTTGGAAAATCGGCATAATTTAGTCTTGCTACTAATCTTTAAATTCCCGTTTTGTTCAGTTATATCAAAGACCAACTTACTTTTTGCAGCGGTACTAATTATGCTACTGCCACCAGAAGTTGTGAAATCACTACTTGAAAACCCGTATTTTGAGTCATAGGTTTGATAAGAGATTGTAATTCTCGCCCAGGCGCCTTAATTTTATGACTTCGCACTAACTAGTGACTCGTACATGATCATAAGATGACATTCTGGAATAGTCAATTATGTAAAGGACTCGAATTGACAAACAGATAGACCTGCTAACATTTTTTCTTTAAAATTGCAAATGTAGTAAAAATTCAAATGCATTGCTAGAACCTTTTATTTCAATATTTACTTGATTTTGACATTGTAGGGGAACAAAGTAATTACTTTTTTTTAGACAACCACCTATTTTGACTTTCTTGCGCCATAAATCAGTGACCACTCCTCAGATTTAGACTGCGTTCACACGATACCGGCACAGTTTGAAAACGGTGAAAAATGTGACGGATAGGCGAAAACGAAAACGGCAAATTTTTCGCCTACAGATTTTGAAAACGGTAGATTTTGAAAATGGTATCGTGTGAAACTCGAAAACTATGAAAACGGAACATTTATCACCGCTTTCAAAGCGAGGCTGATCGATTCTTAAGGTGTAAGTACATTTCTTTGGCATCAAGTTCTTGGGGAGATTGCACCGAGTTTTTTACCGTCAAATTTCCTACCGTTTTCTAATTGTGCCGGTATTGTGTGAACGCTAGCTAAATTTTACTGCCGTCACATTTTTTACCGTTTTCAAAATGTAAATGTCTAGTTGCCGGCATCATATGAACGTAGTCTTACTTAAACAAAGTCTCAATCTCTAAGTTGAAGCCTAAGTTACAGCTCCTCCACAGCAGCCGCTTAAACGGGGCACAACCTTTCGAGACACCCTGTCAAAAACACAACTGGGATTTCCCGCAAAATATTACTGGGAGAATGAGAAAAAGGGCCCCCTTCAGGACCTCGTAATAGATGCACACTCGGTGCTGCAGATGCATTTACCATGAGCAAAACCCCCGTTCCTGAAAACGACTGTGCCTGTACTGGTTCTCCGCGCAGAAACCACACACCTGTTGCATGATACTCTTCATGTAGATACCTTGTCAATTATGCATGTGCAAGTAAATAGACATTACTTCTTACTTGATGTATACCGGATTCAGCCCTTTCACCAGTCGTAATTTACTCAATACCAAAAGTACAATTTTATTACTTTCGGCGAAAAATCAAAGTTTCTCGGCGTACATAAAAGGTTTCCTTCTATTCAATATGTTTGCTAATGCGCTGGGTATCACAGTAGGTAGTTTAGCGGTCATAAATCTCATTTTCCCTGCATAGGTACCTATTTTTCATTACAAGAAGCTCCTCCATAAACTCTTTCATAAGAAACCAGCTCTCATAACACCAACAGATTGAAGGGAATCTAAGCATATATAAGACTTTGATAAAATAGCCGTGCAAAGACAATAGGCCGTGACACTTGCCCAACCATATTTGGGGAACTCATCTGCTTAAACAGGAAATACTGATATCTGATTGGCTAGAATGTAACCGTAAGTGGCTTGAGTACTGCCCAAAAATTATTCAGGAAGCTTCTCTCGGTGACGACAACCATAAAATATTGTATCCACTTGCCGTTAGTTGCGATAATCGCCTGATGGAAATCAGGTTCACGTGTTTCTCCAACGAGAGATCGTAGATTGGAGGTGTAGATTGATTATAAAAGTTGGCTTTTTTTACTTTGCCGGAATGCAACCATTAGACTCGAAGATACACGCATGTATTTCGACAGGGAAACCAGATTAACTGCTGATTTTTGTAGTTTTTGTTAGTTGGTAATTTATTCTATTTTTATATTAAATCAACCTCCTGTTATTTTCCGTGATTCTATCTCGCTCCTTCGCATTTTTTTGCGCGCGCTCCTTTGCAGTTTCTTTCCATTTGCTCCTTGGCAGTGGAAGTTCGCTGCGCAGCACAATAGAATCACGGAAAATAACAGGAGGTCGACTTAATACAAAAATAGAATGAATTACCAAATAACAAAAACTACAAAAATCAACAATTAATCTAGTTTCCCTGTGGTATTCTTACAAGAAACTTAGAATTCTACGCGTTTCTGAAAATTTCTTAAAATTCTCATTTTGTTGGAACTAAAAGTTTCCTGAAGCTTTCTAAAATATTTTACTAATATATAAATTCGCTTAGTTTTTTTCGCGAGAGATCTCATATGCCTTCCTGAATATTTCACGGCGAATTTTAAGAAACTGTGCCTATCCCTAAACATTAGTCAAGTAATACCAAGTAATACACAGCACAAGACAGAAGCGGCCAAGCCCCGGGGGGGGGGGGTCACTTCCATATATACTGGTAGGGGATGTGCCATTTTTGGGGTGCCTTCTTTCAGGGAGAAAATAAATTTTAGGGTGTCATTTTAGGTAACATCATAAGAAGCAATAAATTTTGGGGTATCGTTTTTGGTATGATCATAAATTTTAGGGTATCATATTCAAAAATAGTTCTTTGGGGTAAACTGTTGGGATTTTTGACCCATAATATTAAAGTTTAGGGTATGCATTTTGCATATCCTGTAAGTTTCGGGGTATGGTTTTTGGAAAATCTATACATTTTAGGGTGTGCTTTCGCATTTCAAAATGGCACACCCCCGTCATCTCCCTATTGAAGCTACCCCCCCCTCCTCGGGCCAAGCGGAGCCTGTAGNTGCACCACTTTTTCGCCATTGTTATTGCCGCCATTTTACCTAATTAGCATATTTGATTGAAATGACCAATTTTCTTTAAAAAGAATATTTAACTACATATACCTGCCAAAGTATACCAGAATATCTATTAAATTGGGCAAGTTTCCTCAGTTGGGGGTGTCACCCCTTAAAGTTTAGGGTATGCATTTTGCATATCCTGTAAGTTTCGGGGTATGGTTTTTGGAAAATCTATACATTTTAGGGTGTGCTTTCGCATTTCAAAATGGCACACCCCCGTCATCTCCCTATTGAAGCTACCCCCCCCCTCCTCGGGCCAAGCGGAGCCTGTAGGTTAAAGTTCTTGAGCTGAGATACAATGCAATTCTTGTTTGGCTTTGGTAACGGACAACTGAGGATTTCTTAAAGTGGATCACAGAATTATAAATAGATCTTCAATGCACCGGTACGTTGCTATAATCCTATTTGTAGCATTTCTAATATCTCGATTATTTTCAGAATAACAGCAGTTTTCTCTTTATTGAAAGAACTCGTGATAAGTTTTGAAAAAAATTAACATAATCGTAGATCCTAAATTGAAATATGAAAAATGGTACAATCTTAAAGAAAACCATAGTTTATGTCTACCGGGTGACCCAAAAAAAAGTAAAACTTTTTGAAAAATCACCAAAATTTGATTATGTCACCGATCTTTAACTTTTCTTTTCGTGTATTTGTATGAAGGACCAAATAAATTCGTTAGATGATCGTTATTCAATAATTTGGGGAGAGAGATGACGAAATTGAGCATGAAAAAACATGTTTTGAGCAATAGTATTTCACAAAATATCCCATTTTTAGCCAAAAGGCTATTTCTTGCGATTTCATATGAACTTTCAGTTTTGCATGATAAAAGAGCTTTGTCAAGGAGGTAGGCAAACAATGGGAGTGGTATTTCGCGGTAAGAATTCAAATTGATAGCAATTTCCTGTGATTTCGGAGTATGCTTCAAACCTAGGTCGCTTGTAAAAGCAGAAATTCCCACGAATTCAAAGAAATTTCAAGACTTTGTAATATGTCTAAGATTAGTTGGATCCTTGACACGAATGCACAAAAAGAAATTTTCAAGATCAATGACATAATCAAATTTTGATGATTTTTCAAAAAGTTGTACTTTTTTTGGGTCACCTGGTATAATATGGCTGTAAGCAGAAATCTGTAGCTTTTCCAGTTTACGTTTTAGCAATTTGATGACGTCACATTCTCAAAACTGGCTCAAGCAAAAAAGACGCTGTAATTCTGAAAATAATCAAGATATCAGGAATGCCACATATAGGATTATAGCAAAGTACTCGAAGATCTTTCCAAGTCATTAAATCAAACAGAAGATGCATTAACCATCCGTGCAATGTTTCTTTAAAGATGCTAAAGAGTTGGAGGCTATGCTGCACAGGGTGACCCAATAAAAAGTGAACTTTTTTTGACAAATCGCCAGAAATTTATTATTCTACCGATCTTTAAATTTTCTTATTGTGTATTTGTGTCACGAACCACATAAATTTAGCGAGGGGCAAATCACTGCTTAAAATCACGTACACTCTCCATAATAATCACATTTTAATCACACATTAATCACATTAATCACATTAATCATAAAAAATCACTTTAATCGCAAAAAATCACATTAATCACAAAATTCTCCAGTCAAATTAATCACAAAATATTGAATTTTTAACCACATTTAGTTGCTGTGATGTTAAAAAAATTAAAGAATTAGAATATCCCTTTCGCCCTTTCCCAAATTAATGTATAAACAGCACAACAACGCACGATTCTGAGGACCCTGCGATGGAGCAAAATATAAAAGCCTCGTTCCTATGCAAAGGTCACTGGAAAACCATGTTGTTGCTGCTGCTGATGTACATGTCCAGTACAACGAGGCAGGAAACATTTGTCCAATTTTTGTATTTTAGCAAAAAACAAAGGACGAAAAGACAGATAATTCTCGAATCACTCTGTTGACTTGTCTAAGGATTCTGTGAAAAATATTGGAGTTGTTGGGCTTTTTACAAACTAGTTCTCTGCGGTTCCTCAAAGTGACGAAGAACATCTCGAGGAAAACGATTTTTTCCCGTTTAATTCAGTTCAGGGGCGTCACCAGCCTTAAAAAAGTGGGGTGGAATAAGTAAGGAATTATATCCTGAAAGGCATACCTAGCCTTTTTCACATCGTTTTTGCTTATGAATAAATAGTACCCTCAGAAAAACTGGGGTGGACATGTCCACCCTAGTCCACACCGTGGCAACGCCCTTGATTCAGTTGAAATTGAATTTACATGTAAATTTACCTTGCTGCTGATTGCCACCATTGACGAAACAATGGTTATGGACGTTCCAAATTTTGCGTTTTCTATTCCATGTAGCGTATGGCAAAAAATTCTGCCAAATTGGCGTGATAGTTTGTCATTTGATTATTGAAATAGTTTACCATTTATTGTATCATTTGATTTATGTATCTTGCCCTATTTATACGATTTTAGTAACTGATCGTTATTTCATTGTATCGGGAGAGAGACGGCAAAATGATGGCATGAAAAAATTTGTTTTGAGCAATAGTATTTCACAAAGTATCGCATTTTTAGCCAAAAAGTTATTTATTGCAATTTCCTATGAAGATTCTTGTCTTAGATGATATAAGAGCTTTTCGGGGACATGGGCAATCAATTGAAGTGGTAATCATTTCTTGTGATTTTGGAGTATGCTTCAAAACCATGTAAACTTATAAAAGCACAAATTCCTACAAATTCAAAGCCGTTCAATAATTTGCAATGTGTCTAAAATTTATTTCGTCCTTGATTCATCGCTAAGGAAATTAGGGTTGTTTTGATATAAATAATAATGTTCTTTTTCTTGTTCAAACTTGAAATTTTTTTTTCAAAAGCAGCATTCCTTAAAGCCTTGGTCGAACGCATCCAACGTTTCATCCAACATTTACTTCCAAAAAAATTGAAAGTTAAACGATGTCTACAAGAGGGGTGGTCAAACGCATCCAACATTTTATCCAACATTACATCCAACATTCCTAGTAAAATCCATGATAGTTATTGTCCTTGACACAAAAGCACAGAAAGAAATTTTCAAAATCAGTAATGTAAGCGAATTTTGATGATTTAAAAGTGTTCAATTTTTTTAGGTCACCTGGTAGGGTCTCACAAACAATAGACAATAACGCTAAAGATGGTGGCCACGCAAAGCATGCTGGTAAAAAAATCCCTGACGACCACCTAACGACATAAAAATTTTGGTCTGCCGTTTCGACTGGCTAGTTGTGGTAAAGTTCGCAACAAGTAATCAATGCAAAAAACAGGAAAATTTTGTAATTCGAACGCAAATCTTTAATTAAAACTTCAATTCCAAGCAAGATTTTACTTTTTCTGCTTTGGAAAAGTTTCCTTTCGAACAACATTGCTTTCGAATTCAAGGTTGATTCGAATCAAAGCTAGCTAGTTGAAACGGCAGACCGAAATTTTTACTTCGTTGGGTGGTCGTCAGGAAGCTTTTTACCAGCATGCTTTACAGCAAAACACAACAGAGTCTTTGGAGCCGCCATCTTTAGCGTTATTGTCTATTGAAAATCCGTAAAAATCTAACTGACGATTACATGATAAATCTTCAAATCTGAGATGTAACATATTAAAAAGTGATGGTCACAGAGAATAGATTGTGTATGTGAAAAGTGTATTCAGTTCAGATAGATGACCACAAAAACATTTACTTGCGTAAAACCTTTCTGAAGCTGGTGTACACAAATTCATATGTCCTTCGCATAACTGATAATAGTTATACCTGCCTGGTTAACCGAAGGCCGCCTTCATGAATGAAGCTTACGTAAAGGTTTGCGTGAGAAAGATGAGAATTGATCGATAAGCTTATCTCTGGACGGCTGAAAAGGCCAAAATCACAGTCACTAAAGCACTCCCAAAAACTAGATGGACAATAATGTTTATAACTTTAAAGTTTGTGTTTCTCATCAAAGCGATATCAAACAGGCATCAGTCGAAAGGTCTCGAAGAGTGGAGTGTGAAAATTGAGGGGAGTTTGAGTTTTGAGAAGGCATACCGGTATAAGATTTTGAGAGCATATAATACAGGCAGGTATTTTCGGGTCAGTAACCTGCACTAGGGTTCAATCTTTGGTCAATATTCCTAAAATTATACTATTTAGGAGAAATTGTATTACATATTTGATACATATTTGATATTTGATAACAGTAAATACTTCTGACCACAAGCTAAATTTTAGACATTTGTAAGCGCTTCAAGTAAATCGACGAAGTTAAAGAGCCATTGTCACCCAGCGTCCTTTGCGGGCACGCTGTAATTTCAGACTGTCTGAAAATCAAATTTGGCCTAAGCTGAAAAAAAGATTCACACTGCAGTAGTTGTACTGATGGAAAAGTTTGGCTTTAGCCCATTTTCTATCAGTTCAACTACTGCAGTATGAATCCATAGTTTCCACTTAGGCCAAATTTGATTTTCAGACACTCTGAAATTACAACATGCCCGTAAAAGCCTGGTTCACACCAGTGAGATTACGATATTGTCACTGACTTTTCATGTGAGATAATCAGTGAGATTAATATCAAAACGTTTTGATATTTATCTCACTGATTTTCTCACTGAAAACTGAAGAACCCTGGGTGACAGTGGCTCTTTAAATGCAGCTTAGCTAAGGGGACTGGGGCAATCTAAATATAGCCTATTGTATTTGATGTTCTTGATAAATTAAAACAATAGGAGCATAAGTGGCACGTGGCTTTCTTTTGTTCTGTTCTTAGACTTGTTACCCCGCGTTCTTGATTTTGATTGAAGAACTCCCTAAAGAGACTAACACGAGACTCGGATATTGAGCAGGTACCATCAATCTTTTGTGTGCTAAAACAGTCTATACCTCAACGCTCTCAGACATATTCAAGTTCGTCAAATTTTCATGCGTTTGATCTCGTGTGAATTATTTGCAATATCAATTGCTGGATTCTGCGGTGTTTGTTAGTTTCTTCAATAAACTGTGAAGCGGCTTTACTCAAGGATCCCCTTCTTGACCTTGAAACTGGTAAGAAATCACAAACCAGCTTTAGAAATACAGGTTGGATCGAAAAACGTGACACTTCCCAAGTTTTTTGTAGGCGAGAAATCGTATATTTGTTGGTTAAAACTTTGCCGTGAAGAAGAAATGTTAACTTAGATATAAAACTTTAGGTAATCGAAATTGGTCATATCGTTCCAAAGTTATGACAATGTTTTCAAATATAAATTTTTCTAAAATAAGCGGATAAGCTGACTTGTTTCTTCAGATTCAGTGATTCTTAGCCTTGGAACAGCGACAGATAAGTTAGCAGTCCTTGCAGAGGCGAGAATAAAAATTGTTTCGACGTTTTATCAATGTTGTTTGCCCACTGGGTCTATTCAAGTTAAAGCGTAATTCCTTCTGCAAAAGTTGTTCGCCAGAGCAATTCTTGAGAGTTGAAAAGGTTTCTGCAAGGCAATCAAATGGCTGGAAAGTCTCACTACGCACGGATTTCTCCGCCTGGTGGAAATTAGGTTTAAAGTAAACGAACGGAGATACGGAGATACAACAATCTAGTCTAAGAATTTAACAAAAGAAGGCCACCAGCCACGTCTGTTCCTACTGTTTTGATCTATCGAGAACATTATATACGATAGGCTATATTTATACCGGGTGAGTCTAAGAAAACTTGGAAAATCTCCAAACATTGATTACGTCACCGATCTTCAAATTTAGTTTCTGTAGTAGTGTCAAAGACCAAATAAACTTATTGTGTGATCGTTAATTTCTTCTTCAGGGAAAGAAGTGTAGCTTGCGTGCAGCCTCAACGGGCGAGGAGCGTTGAGGCTGCACGCAGGCTAAAAAAGTGACGAAATTGCGGCATGAAAAACCATATTTTGAGCAATAGTATTTTACAAAACATGACATTCTTAGCCAGAAAGCTATAGTTTGCGATTTCTTATGAAATTTTAAGTGCCATGCGACATAAGAGCTACGTCAAAGACATAAGAAACAAATTTAGGTGGTAATATGGTATGAAAATTCAATTTGATAATAATTCCTTGAGATTTCGGAGTATGCTTCAAAACCAGGTGGCTTCATAAATTCCTGCAAATTCAAAACCATATCAGGACTTTGCCATGTGTCTGAAATTAATTTTTTCCTGAGCACAAATGCACACAAATAAATTTCATTATCGGTAATATAATCAAGTTTTGATGATCTTTCAATTGTATTTGACTCACCCCAGTCCCCCTAGCAGAGCTATTTTAACTCCATTGATTTACCTTAAAGCTTTACTGTCACTATAAATACATTCCTAACCTCGCTTTTATCAGTTGTCTTCTAACGCCATGAGAACAGGACGAAATTTTGCATACGCATGCGCTAAAGCTGCAAAATAAAGTTTCGCGTATTTGATGCTCGCGTGGCTCGCGCTGCTGTTGTTACAGTGGTTTGGCGGGAAATGATCACTCCTTCACTCCTCATTTTGTGATGCCTGCAGATATATTTTGGAGCCTTTTCAAACTCACTTAGGGTTCATTTGAAGAAAAAGTTTTCAATGTTAATGATACACAAAGAATTCATTCTAATTTCAATTGTGAAGACCTATCAACGGAGTTACCAAGTGAATTGATCCAGCGTTGTACTGGCCACTGGGACAGCGGCCTAATAAGAAGGGTGATGAAGATTTGCAGGGACGGCTACTCATGAAAGGCAAGCATTTGTATGATATATGATGGATCCAAAATTACTCAATATTGTGCTATTGATAAGAACTGATAAACAGAGTGAAAACTGAAGCCATCAACACAACAAAAGCTTCCAATAACCTT
>REGM01000031.1:915385-934124 GCA_004194415.1 Aurelia aurita
AGGGGCCTGTGCAAGATAGATCCTTTGCGCGCCGAAGTTGACTTTCTGATTATCAGAAAGTAAGATGGCTGCCGCCTAGCAGCTTGTCTGATGTTACCAGCTTTTGTTTGAAAGAGCATCATGTCAGGGACAGGCAGTAAGCTTGGAAGACCGAAGCGGTGAGAAGTTCGACATGTGGTGTACTTTTCAGAGTCAACATATAACATTTGGACGAAGGCCAAGCAGGAAACGTGCGATAAAAGATCGTTCACGCACAACGATGTTTCATGTATGCAACTTCTAAGGTCCTGAAATGTACTTATAAGATCCCATAGCATAGGCGACACAATTCAGGACCTTAGAAGTTGCATAAATGAAGCCCTTGCCAGCATTTGTTTTTGTTTTGATTGCATGCACGCCCGCAAAGGATCTATCTTGCACAGGCCCCTTTAATGCTAAAAAAGATTAATTTCAGCGAGCAAAAACCATGCCATCAAACAAACAATCTTAAAATAAAAACTACATGCGTGATTGGTCAGAGCAGGTTTTTGCCGAGGGTTTCTACCGGCTGAGGACTCAATGTCGTCAAATAATATCCGCTTGGGTAAATGAACACACAAACTTTGTTTGATCTGTCTGGTGTGTTATCTTTTACTCTGATCAGTTAATCAATTGCAGTGGTCCAATTTGCATTTTATTGAGCTTCATAAGGTTTGTACTGACTTTGATTTTTAAGCTCTTTATGTATGCCAATTACACTCATTTTTTTTCATGGGGAACCGCTTATAAGAAACTGTATTATCCTCTTGCAGAGAATTAAGAAACTTTACTAGAAGCGATCAGAGATGAATTCAAGGTTAAGAAACGTTTTCAACTTTCTAGTTATGAGTTGCAAAGTGTTTTAGTGCAGAGTGTTTCACTAGTGCATTAGTAATTCTAAAAATATAATTATTGTTTATGATTTGGTTCTTTCCTGTAATTCTATGGGCTTAAAAACTATTTTTGCGATCCTCATTGAATTGTGATAAATTGTGAAATTTAGTTGTATGAAAATTAAGAAACTCTATAAGAAACCGCTTCTAAGAAACTGTAGGCTAAATGTTTGACAAATTAAGAACAGTGCTACCTGGACTAGTAAAGATAAGAAACTTTGTAATGTGCAGCTTTAATTTTCCCAGACCACTCAAAACACTTTGACTCTGTACAATATTGACAAATCACAAATTTCTTGACATTGTTTCGAGCACAAAGTCCGTTATTCACTCATTTTTTGTAAGAGACTTGGATTTGAACTTTGTAGCACGGTTTGGGCCCAATTCTTATAGTAAAAGTTTCTTGCAGAGTTTCTTATTTTTCATAAAATTGAATTTCACTATTCATCACAATTCAGCAAGGAAACCGTAATTGTAGCTTTTTGAGTCCAGAGAATTACAGGAAGAGAACAAATCATAAACGAAAATTATACTTTTTAATATTGTTTGGGTTAGTATAATGCACTTTTTGTTTAAAACACCTTGCAACTTATAAGTTAAAAAAGTTTCTTAACCTCGAATTGACTTCTCATCTAGAGTTTCTTAATTTTCTTACCTAGAAGAGAGTACTAGAGTTTCTTGTAAGAAGTTTCTTATAAACAGATGAGTGTTCTTTGTCACCTACAACTTACATGACAAAGTCCTATTTTATTTAGTAGGAAATCGAAGACATTCTCAAACATTGGTCAGTTATGAACTGCCACTATCATCAGGTGCATAGCCACGGGGGGAGGGGTATGAGTATTTGGGAGGGGAAAGAATCGGATGTTCTGAAAAAGAAACTACAGAAATACGAAATTTATTTATTCAGAACACTCAATTGCTTCATCTTATGTATATTTTGGGTACTGGGGACGAGCAATCGGAAAGGGTATCGTTTTCACGATTTTTTTATAAGAAACGGTATCAATTTTCACGATTTTGGTAGAGAGCAAATAAATAGGACAGTTTTGAAGAAAATGTTATAATGTCGGGTATACATTTTCAAAAAAGTTGTGAAAGGTTCGGGTATGTTTTTGCAGTGAGCCTCTTTTTTTCCCGCCACTTGATCCACGTGACCTTGAGGCTTGGATACGGAGGTGTGTGGGTATCGTTGAAGTTGAAATTTTCAGAGCATGGAGAACGTTAAGATGAAATTCAATAAATTCAATGAAATTCAAAACCAGTAACATATTCTAGACACGTTGGAGCAACAAATATGTCTATTATTGATCAGAGTATCTTCGTCTTCGAGGAAGCATTCGTCAAGTATACGGACCTTGTCGAAAATGTTGTGACCAGGTATTTGTAGGTGGAGGCTTGTAGATATTCAAAATATTGTAAATAGTCGCTGTTCTTTTGATAAAGACCCTGTGCTCGCCATGATCCTTTGCAAGTGTGCGAACCATCAGAACATCATATTGGCTGTAGACTACATATTTTGAAAAAATAATAATTGGAACATAAATAGCGAAAGGAAGCAAAGCTTTCCTATTCTCGGGAATGTCTCTTCTTTGAAATCAAAAGCAATGGCACAACAACAACAACAACAACAACAACAACACCAACAACAACAACCACAACGTTCATTTGGAGATAGAAAAGATAATACACAGTCTCAGGATTACTAGGCCAAAATCATTTTCATACAGTACACAAATCATCGAGAGACTGCAAAGGATCATGTGGAGTATAGGCTTTTTAATTGTTTTCAGCCGCTTTGAGAGTTCACGAGCAAATATTTTTAGGTTCGATTATTGGAACCCTCAGACCTCAATATTCCTAAAGAAATAGCAATATTTTTCCGTGCACAGACCAAGAAGATGACATAACTTCATTTTAAAAAGGCATTGACATCATAATGCTCTAATTTTTGCTCCAAATACAGCATTATATCTCTATGTTTGTCTTTATATAACTTATTTATAAGACTCATGGTGTCCCTTTGTGGCCTTTGTTCCATCTGCGTTGAACTTCAAGCATGGCGTATGAAGTATGTTGAAAAATAATTTGCCAACAATTCTTGCTGCTCTAGGGTGCTCATCAGCTGCTTTCAAGCAATTATAGAACTTGGAATCACATCCACAGTCGGTAATAGTAAATGGTCTCCAATTCCTATAGCCGTATTTCTTTTCGAAGGCTTGGACGTTTTTGGGGCATTTGTCATGTGCTCGGCAGCATGAATCGACGTCACGATATGCGCCAAGATCATCATCATTGTCAGCTCTGTCACCCATTCCACACCATTTTGTTCCTGTTTATGAATAGATAGGTCATTTCACTCGAAGCTACAGTTTACTCCTACGGTCACTTACGATAAAGCGAGAGTAGAAATCTTACACTGTTAGAATCGGGTGTGGAAATGCAAAAAAACTTTTAAAAACATGGATTTTGCTAGCAGCTTGATCAATTTTATGACTTTGCCTCACAACCCCCCAATGAATTAACTGCAATCATTTGAAAAATTACGTATGAAGAGTTGAGTTCCGACTACCTATATTATCTAAACATCTCCCCTCACCCCCCCCCCCCTCAAGTCGCAGAGAGCGNTATGAAAAGTTGAGTTCCCACTACCCATATTATCTAAACCCCCCCCCCCCCCCCCCCCCCCCCTCAAGTCGCAGAGAGCGGCCATTTTTCCAGTAATGGAATTTCGCATTTCATGTCTTATAAAGCAGAACTGCGTAAGGCTGCTGAAAGGCACAGTGCATGTCGTTGCAGTTGTTGCGTTGTATTGTTAAGGCTACTTGTGGTTCACTTCTGCCATTTCCTGTTTCGCGTTTTGTTGTAGCTTCGGAATAGAACTGTGCGGTAGCTACAGTATAATCCACAAACAAGGACAGATTGTGTAATAATAGTATCAGTTGTTTTTGATTGACACGCCAATTCAAAGCGATTAGCGATAACAGACAAAGGGAATTCTCTCAAGCGACAAATCAAAACATGTGAAGTCGCAAAAGATGCTCTGAAACAAATGGCCAACTGTCGCGTTGTGCATGCGAAAAATGGTTTTTAAGAGAAGTCATGAGTATATGTTTGGAAAAGAAGGATATATCTAAGCATCAACGTCGCGGATCTTACTTATTCGATTCAGAAGCCGACCATTAACTTTTTTATTTACCCCCGAAATATACGAGAATTTTGTTGCCTTGTGCTCGGCTTTTGAATCAAAATAAAAATTCTGCTTGGCAGATGTTTAGATATATATTTCTTCATTCGATATTTACTCAGGACTTCTCTTAAGAATTCTTTTTCGCATGCACAACGTGACAGCTAGCCATACTGGCTTCAGGGCATCTTTCGCGGCTTCATTTGTTCTTGTGTGTGGCTTGAGAGAATTCCTTTTCTCTGTGATCGCTAATCGCTTTGAAATGGCTTGTCAATCAAAGCAGCTGATGTTAATGTTACAAAATCTGTGTTTGTTTAATCCACAGCAAAATGGAAAATTGAATGTAATTTAACAAACCTGGCATAACGATTCTCTTATCAGCTTCATCCAAATCTTCCTCCATAGGCGGCTCATCAAAGTCATCGGTTTCATCTGTAAAAATCAATGCAATTTTATACCGTCGGCTGACTCAATAAAGACCCCCCTTTTTGTACAATTATAGCAACAAAAGTGTCTCATTTCTCGAACAGACAGTCCATTTTATATGCCGGGTGAGAAAAAAGATATGTATAGACGTTTGAAAGCCTGTAGCTCTAAACCCATTTTTCAGATTCCTATAAACTGATAATACCTGTATAACCAACATATCAACTTAGATAAGAAAATTTTGTTTCGATTTTACAAAAATTCTTCATCTCAAAATCGTTCAAAACAAGCCTAAAATCCTTAATCAAATTTGCCAGCAATTTAGCCCCACAGCTACAGTATCATAACACGATCATTCAAGTTTATAGAGCAACATGACCGATCCGCAAGGCTTGCAGCCAACGCTGTGGAGGAGAGGATTCCGCAGATTCTGACTTGTTACTAAAAAGGCCATTTTCCAGTCAGTGGAATTTCCGAGCGGGAGGAAATTCTTTTGCTTACGACAGAAAACGTCGCTTTGCAATTGAATAGAAATTTAAGGTTGAATGATTGTTAAAAGTCCGCCCGCTCGGAAAATTCCACGGACTGGAAATCAGCCTTTAAGGCTGTCGGAATTTTTCGTAATTGCGAAATGGTCTATTCAACTCTGACTGAGAAATGAAAGAATGAACATATTGTTGACGCCGCTTGTAGAGTAACCATAGCCTACATTATCCAAGCAGCGTCTCAAAATCCAACTAAATACTGATGCAAAACAAATTTTCGATAAAGTTGTTTTGGGTCAACCGATGACGAAATCATTTTTTTCTTTATAAACCAATTCAATTACATTGCAAAAATTTTACTTAACTCTGCGCTAAAAGAAACTACTCTACAGTGAATACGATAGACGCGACTGCACTGAAGATGATGCAGCTGGCCATGCGCCCAAATGCATATCGTAATAAATGGGAAAGCTCACCACCCATCAATGAATCAGGGATTTGGGATTGCAAGGGTGGGCATGTGCTGTGTTTTTGGTTGTCCTGTATGTGTTTCTTGGAAAAATGATTTCACTAACCCATTTTTCAGCGTGCCAGTACAAATTGCGCTTGTAAAAAGACTGGTTTTGGGGACATACATTTTTATAATACTCCGATGAAGCCCAATTTTGAGGAAAAATATTGACCAACATCCAAGAACATAAACAGTCCAAGTTAGTTGCAAAATGATATTGTTGAAAAGAGTTCAGAATAAACCTGATTTTAGGGACAGACATTAACATAGTATGGGAGAAATAAACAGGTTATGTGGACATACATAGGACCACTGTCCTTACTGCATCATGCCCACCCTTGGGATTGGTGGTATCGGGATTTTGGGTCGAGAGAACGCAAGGAATCTTGTAAACATTTCCTGCCTTATCTCTGGTGCAGTCGACAGTTACAATCTAATAAAAACCTCACAAGAAAGAATATATTACACTATAATTAAGAATAACAACAAATTTAAAACAAAGAAACCATTTCTGCTATTGATAATGTTTATGAAAATTCACCTGTGGGCATGCTAAAGACAAGTGTCAGCATGAGAAGAAGTATGGTTGTCCTGATCATCTTGGATGTGTAACTTGTCAAAAGAGTTTGTGGTTTGTAGCTATAAGGCCTCACTGCTTACTTGTGTAGATCTGAGCTAAACTAGTTAGCAGGAGAGAGTTTCGTTACTTTATTGAATATTGATCAGATGAGAAAGTATGAGCCCAAGGCAGAAGTGTTACGGGTCATTGCCTCATCTAATTGGCAAATGTTATGAACGGGTATAGGTATACACCACTTCAATAGAAAGTAAAGCAATTCCAAGTTTTCTTCTCGAAACTCATCAAAACATTTGTTTTATCTCGCTTGGATAAACGGAGATGACGAATCACGAATATTTTCCCGCCAAAAGCAACTTTATTTGAGGTCTCGGTTGGAGAGTCAGTCTCCCTTTAGTTACGAGGCTTATTTGCGATGGGACATCTTTTCGGTTATATTTTAAGTCATAATTTCTCTATTCTAACTGTGAACTTAAAACTAACAGTTCTGTAGAGGGAATTTTATCATTTATAAAAGCTCCGTGGCAACCATTTATCAGAACTGCATCCGCCATTTACCAGAACAAACTGCTCTCCCCAGTCTCCGATTTTGATTGTCGAAATGGTCTATTAACCCTTTCCCTGTTTGTGTCCCACTTGAGGTTAGACTTGCTCCAAGTCTATTCCGTGGTCTATCAGCACTCAATAAAACATTATGACTTCTGCGGGGGCGTAAATCGTGGCGAGGACGCTGCGAAGGAGAAACGAGAAACGAAAGGAAACGGAATCTGATAGACCACGGAATAGACTTGGAGCAAGTCTAACTTGAGGTCCCACCAAAAAATTTTAGCTAAAAATCGAAATATTGTGGAATGGTCTCAAAATTGGTACAGAGCCTATTTCAAATGTGCTGATTACGAATAGGAGCATCAATTTTGAATATATTGCCACTTAAGTGGTCCAAATGGCAAAAAAGTTGCACATATGACCAAAAAATGAAATTTAGCGAAGTTGTCCCAAAATTGGTACAGATCCTACTTTCAATGTGCTGATTACGAATATGAACATAAATTTTGAAAATATTGCCACCAAAGTCTATACTTTAGAAGAATATGTTGTAAATACGTGTACAGACGCCACGGATGAACTAGACTGACTACCTCAGTCCCAGTTTCGCATCGTTTATTGAATTGGATGAGGGCACTCCGCTTCAACTGGGACTGATAATCAAACTATCTGAAAATCCGCCCAAACGCGCCAGAATGCAGGCGCGACTAATCAGATTGCAGTATTCCAAATATTATTCTACTATGCCCAAATTGACCAATGGGAAATCAACATTTCAACCTCGCTCCCAGGATTAGCCTCCTTTTAGCCTCCCATCATCAATGGCCGAAGAAAGCTGCGAGGATTGCTGTGGTGAAATCTGAAGGGCATTTTGGATTTTAAAAGCAGGTTTTCAATGTCAAAGTGAAGGAATCTCCAAGCAATACATAGAAGAAGTACTAATCTTGGTACTGGTAGGTTATGTTTTCTCTACAATCTTAATGAAGCATGAATTTAAAGGGTTTTAGAATCGGTGAGTTCGAATCTTGTTGAATTGGCCTAGGCCCTTTTAAGCCCTAAGCGCCCGGCATCAAAACGAGGTTCATCGATTTTTGGCTGATTTTTCGAATTGTTTGATTATGAGTCGTAGTTGTAGCGATTNGACATCCCTTGCCAGAAATAGGGAACGAGCACATAGGTGGACAAAAGAGAAATATAAAAAACCTCTGTCAGCAGAAACAGCAAATCTTTTTGGAGACAGTTTCATGAAGGCTGTCCAAAAAGACGCAAAGGCAGTGGAACTAAACACACTGCCATACCTTCAGAACAGTACGAAGAAACAACAGCCCTTTCGAGGGGGCTCCACAGCACGTCAGAAATACGAAAGTGGCCCTGTGGAGCAGAGGAGACCCGCACAAACTCACACAAGAGGCTCAAGAGGTAAGAATAACCCAAATAACGAGCAAAACACCCATATCCAGCAAAAGCTTGAAACCTGTAATTCAAGAAAACATACACCCTCTCATACAGGGGTTACTACCCCCAACACATGTGATACACCCAATGGGGGGAAGACTAAAGTGCTTCCTCCCTCAATGGGAAAAGATAACACAGGATCGAATGATCTTGGACTGGATAAGGGGATACAAAATACCGCTTTTGGCAAAGCCATTTCAAAAAGTCCAACCAAAACAACTGAAAATGGAAAGCAACCAGGCTCAAATAGTTTCAAAAGAGGTGGAAAGTATGTTGGAAATGGGTGTGATTCGCCCAGCAAACAACAAAAAAGGGCAAATAATAAGCAACATATTTATAAGGGAGAAAAAAGAAAAAGGTCAATACAGGCCAATCATAAATCTCAAACCTTTAAACCAGTTTGTTCCTTACGAAAAGTTCAAAATGGAGACTCTAAGGAATGCACAGGAACTCCTCCAGCAGGGAGACCTCCTCGTAAAATTAGACCTAAAAAACGCATATTACTCCGTCAATCTGGCGGAGGAAAGCAGGAAATTGGTAAGGTTTCGGTGGAACGGCACCCTTTACGAGTACCTGGCTCTAGTGTTTGGTCTAGGCCCAGCTCCAAGGGTATTTACAAAAATCCTCAAAGTTCCTATCACCCTTCTAAGGAAACTCAAGATAAGAGTAGTGATCTATATCGACGACATGTTGTTACTGGGGAAATCCCCAGAAGAAATAACCATGGCAAGAGACACAGCTATCTACCTCCTTCAAAACCTGGGGTTTGTCATAAACTGGGAAAAGTCCGTACTAACACCATCAACCACAATGGAATTCTTGGGGGTCAAAATAGACTCTCAAGAAATGACATTTGCAATACCGGAGAACAAAACCCAAACAATTCTCCGGTTATGCCAGGAAACCCTGGGGCATCCCGTTATATCCCTGAGGAACCTAGCAAAAATAGTGGGAAAACTCATGTCTACGGCCCAAGCGTTCTCCCCGGCCCCAATTCAAGTCAGATTCTTGCAAAATCTGCTGAGAACAAACCTGAGATCCAAATCCTACGAAACAAAAATAAGCCTGTCAACAGAAGCCCTTATGGAGCTGACATGGTGGAAGGAGAACCTGATTCTCCACAATTCAGTGGGGAAAGCAATAAAAATCAACCCACCCGAGATGATAATTACATCAGACGCAGCAGGGGGCTCTCACGGGGGCTGGGGTGCTCACTGTCAGGGGATATCGACAGGGGGGCAATGGTCTCTGCAGGAAAAGAAACTGCACATAAACGAATTAGAATTGATGGCAGCCGAACTAGCCATCAAAACATTTACAAAAGTGAAAAACGTGAAATCAATACACTTGAAAGTAGACAATACCACAGCCCTCTCATATATAATGAAAATGGGGGGCACAAAGAACCAATCGCTTATAAGAATAGCAAAACAAATATGGGAATATCTACTGTCGAAAGGGATCACCCTTACTGCGGAATATATCCCGACGAATCTAAACACGGAAGCCGACTACGAATCTCGGAACACCTGGGATTCCAGCGAATGGAAACTGAACACGGGGGTCTTCCACAAGATATGCCATACACTGGGGAAACCCCAAATAGACCTTTTCGCCTCACGACTTTCCCATCAACTGCCTCGATACATGAGCAGGAAATCAGAACCAGCCAGCGAAGCGAGAAATGCCCTACAACAAAACTGGGACCGCATGTTCCCATATGCATTTCCTCCCTTCAATCTCATAGGTCAGACTCTAAAGAAAGTGATACACCACCGGATAGGAATGATACTCATCGCTCCAGTATGGGTAGCCCAACCATGGTACCCTCAACTCCTGGATATGGCAGTAAAAAACCCCATCCTGCTCCCACACCAGGAGAACCTCCTCTCGAACCCGGGAGGGACAACACATCCACTCCTGCAAAACAGAACCTTAAAATTAGCGGCATGGCACATCTCGGGGAGCAGTTGCGAAGCACAGGCTTTTCAAAATCAGCTTCCAATCTTATCCTCAGCGCAAGAGCAGCAGGCACGAGAAGCAATTATAACACAAGCTGGGAAAAGTTTTCTAGCTGGTGTAGTGAACAACAAGCTGATCCATTTCAATGCCCTTTAAGCTGCGTCATAAACTTTCTAGCTCACTTATATGACAACAATAAAGCATATAGAACCATCAATAACTACAGATCGGCAATATCTGCAATGCATGACCCAATAGAAGGTTTCAAAGTAGGAGAACATCCTCAAGTCAGGGCTCTACTAAAAGGGATATCAAAAGAGAGACCCCCTCTCCCAAAATACTCATTTGTATGGGATGTTGACCAAGTTCTTAATTATATAAAAACTAATTTACCAGAGAACGATGAACTAACACCAATGCAACTCTCACAAAAAGTGACAACAATCCTCGGGCTCACCGCAATTAGCAGGGGGTCAGAACTCCATGCCCTTACGATCTCAGGAACAAGTAAAATTAATGACTCTTACGAAATCTATTCCTTTGGAAATGTAAAACACTCAAAACAAGGGAAGACTAATCTACCAATAAAATTTCATGCATTTCCACAAGATAAAGCACTCTGTCCAATCAGATGCATTGAATCATATCTCAGTAGGACACAACCTTGGAGAGAAAACTTAGACGGAGAAGATAAGGACCGATTTTGGCTAAGTGTAACTCCACCACACAAACCCATCTCAAAATCATCAATGACCAGATGGATTACTTCTCTCTTAGGAAAATCAGGGGTAGATATTGACACATTTAAATCACACTCAGTAAGAGCAGCCAGTTCCTCAAAAGTTTCCCAAGCAGGCCTAACTACAAAAGACATATTAGAAAGGGGAAATTGGAAAGGAAATTCGGTATGGGAGAAACACTACCATAAGAAAATTTATGCACCCTCTGAAAAGTACACTGTAGCCCTGTTGACTTCTGGTCAACAAGACAAGCTTTGAATAAGGCTGATAAACTAGGGGCCTGGGCCCTAGTAGGACCAGGGGGTCCTTGTTATGCTTATTAAATCTTAAGATTTTATAAGAAATGAAATTCTAAAATTTCTTAAGGGCTGAAAGCCTAAAAAGAAATTAGGATTTCATGATTATAAAATCTTAAGATTTAATTCCCACCCACCTACCCTACATTTCAGGGGAGCTCAAAATCTATTTTGATACTCTTCATTTACAGGAAACAGTTCCAGAGGAAGAGGGAGCTACAGGCGGGGAAGAAGAGGTGGGAGACACTAAAGAGACCAAAGAGACTGAACAAAAATGATTTCATGATTAGAAAAGAAACTAATATTTGTGTTGTTTATCTGGGTCATAAGTCTGCCGTAGTATAAACTTCACAAAAACAACCATTGATTAAAACCGCAAGGACAACATAAACTAGTCCTGGTCCATAGTTGGACCAGGGGGTCCTTGTTATGCTTATTAAATCTTAAGATTTTATAATCATGAAATCCTAATTTCTTTTTAGGCTTTCAGCCCTTAAGAAATTTTAGAATTATCAGCCCATCAAGGAGCGAAACTACGACGATTGCAATGAGTCTACGGATGAACATGCCCAGCACAATCACACCTTTGCTTGTCCCATTGACTTGATGGAGGAAAATTAAAAGTGGCAAAGTTTTATCAAAGTTTTAGCAGTGAAATGACACTTAAGCCTAAGTAGGTACCACATCTTGACTGGGCCTGGCATGAAGAGGGGCAGAAATCTCAACCACAATTGTACAAATCAAGGCCAGTTCCCAGCGCATGATTCTGCCAATTACCATCTTTTGCTAAACTTACAGAATCAACAAAACCCAATTGGGTAAAATAGCCCATTTGCCAATCCATTACAAAGAATTTCTTGCCCAAGCAAAATCATTTCCAAGAGGATATTCATTGAAATGCAATAAATGCAACCTGTTCTTATTAGAATGATAAAAACAATGCTGTTTGATTCTTGGATAATGATACCGCAATCATCCATGTCCCAAAAAGTACTCCAGCTGTACAATGAAGCAGATGGCTGGGTAGAACGCACCAGTCAGATGATATCGCACCAGTCAGATGCAACTCTGCGTGCAGTTCAGTAAAAAAACATTAATCGTTTGCTAGGTAACATCATCAACATTTACGGCCTCGTCAGTTAGTTCGAACTGAGGACATGTCACGTGACTTTATCAATTCTTGTTAAAAAATCAGGTAAATGAAGCCATGGCAAAAGACAGCATTGCAATGAGATTTGGAAATTATCTTGTTTGTTTTCAAAATAATCAATTTTAAAAGCTGGGAGGCTAATCAAGGCATACTAGCAACTTTCAAGGATAGTTAACCGAAAGTAGATAATTGAGGTTGACTTTTATGTGATCCTTTACATCTCATGGCAAATCAACCAATAAAATCAACTGAAATTCTTTCAGAAGCAAAGGATCATGGTGGTAAATTTCCTGACGCCATCTTTAGCGCAACCACCATTGTCGGAGACAGTGGAGCTGTTTACAAAACCATCTTGGAGTAAATTTCTATTTGCAGTAAAAACCAGCTTGTTTATGCAATTATTTCATTTGATAAAGTCTAATTGATGATTACTACCAATATATCTCTTCCCATTTTTGCAACGGAAAATATACGAACGATTTCTTACAAATATTCTATAGAAATCCATTAAAATTTCTGTGAAATTTACCCCCATAACAAGATGGCTTCATGTTTTCAGTGTTTTTTGCGACCTCATGCTGTCTGAAGGAATAGTTATACAATATCTCGGAACAGTCAAAACCTAGTTGCAAATTTCAGTACAGAAAAGAGAAGCAGTGCAGAATTCAAATTTAAAAGTTTTCAGGAGCTTTTATGTAGAGTTCAAGGGTGAACGTTTCGAAACTTTTCTTTCTAACGGCCCGTGATCAAGAACAAAATCAGCTTCAAAAACTGTATAATGCGACAAAGAAAAGATCAGTAAATCAGAACATAAGTCATTATGGTAAGTCTTAGGAAAGAAAGATATATTGGTTTAGGACATCTGCTATGTATCTTCCTGTTCTTGAGTACTGAAGGCAATGGTAGCTACACTGCTCTTATTCACTGTGTAACACAATGTCTATTATAGGTAGGAATTGTTGCTTTATCGGCAAAGCAAATCCGAAGCAAGCTGCAATTGAAAGCATGTTTTTTATACAGTATGCTCATACTTAGGGCATTGTCCTATTTTTAGGCAATTCAGCGCAATTACCGAGTGTCCCAAAAAACTGTATACAAGTTTGAGAAATTCTGACGCCAAGAGTTTTCATCAACTCACTCTAACGCTATTTTTATGTTAACCCTCAATGGATGAATTAAATTTTGATATTTTTCTGATAATTTTCGGTAACTTGGTTGCAGAGCAATAAATCAGCAAGTGTAAAATTTACTCTTAGACCCAAACCAGAGCTTCCAGTAGAGAAGAGCTAACGATTCTGCGGAAGGCAGAAGCATGTCGGCCCTCGACATCCTACGCTGATATGCCTTGTGATTATTATTGTTAGAAACCAAGATGAAGACATTCTCAAGGGACTCTCATATTACATTATCATTAATCAAGAGATTTCTTTACTTTTACTTTACTTCAAAATTGTAGTTTTAACAATAACTGGTTCATTGTAGTAAAGATAAAGAGTTCCCTTGACCAATAGGAAACAGTGATACAATTTGTCAAGGAACGTCTTTGATTTAGTTTTGTTCAATTAAAATCATTAGCAAATTGCTTGCTGAGAATATCGAGGATTGCCATGTTTTAGTGTTTTTTGCCTTCTCGGGGGCTACAATGGAGGCTCTGGTTTGGGCCTAAGAGTAAATATTGCGTTTGTTGATTTATAACTCTACAACTAAGTCACTGATAATGGCAAGAAAAATATTAAAATTTAATTTAGCCATTGAGCGTTAAGATAAAAATTTGTTTTTATATCAGAGGCATATCAGCTTTGGATGTCGAGGGCTGACATGCTTCTGCCATCCCTAGAATCGTTAGCTCTTCTCTACTGGAAGCTCTGGTTTGGGCCTAAGAGGAAATTTTACACTTGCTGATTTACTGCTCTGCAACCAAGTTATCGAAAATTATCAGACAAATATCAAAATTTAATTCATCTATTGAGGGTTAACATAAAAATAGCTTTGGGGTGATTTGACGAAAACTCTTGGCGTCAGAATTTTTCAAACTTGTATACAGTTTTTTGGGACACCCGGCACAATTTCTGGTTGTTTCTTCCACCTTTGGTGCCATTTGGACGCAATTAAAGACAAATGTTCAACAGTTATTTTCATATTCGTAATCAGCATATTTGAAATATATATTCTCTGTACTAATTTTGTGACTAGTCTAGGCAATCTCAAATTTGATCTTTTGTGCCACTTTGTGTGGCATTTGGACCATTTTGGTGACAATATTTTCAAACTATGTGGTCATATTCGCAATCAGTATATTTGAATTAGGCTCTGTACCAATTTTGAAGCAATTTGACGCAATTTCAATTTTTGGTCATGTGTGCCACTTTGTGTGCCATTTGGACCATTTTGGTGAGAAGATTTCCAAAGTTTATGTTCATATTCGTAATCAGAATATTTGAGATAGTCTCTGAATTTTGAAGAAATTTGACGCAGTTTCAATTTTTGGTCATTTGTGCCACTTGTTTTCCATTTGGACCATTTTAGTGACAATATTTTCAAAATTTATCTTCATATTCGTAATGAGCACATTTGAAATTTTGAAGCAATTTTGAAGAAATTGAACCTGGATTCGGATTTAGCACCCAAACTTTAGCCTAGTTGCAGGTTTCCCAAGCGCTGGCGCTTGTGATGCTCATTTTATGACGATATAAAGTTTGAAACTTTAAAAGGGATTCGACCGCGAAGAGCGTTCGGGTGAAGCTTTACAATGTTTCTTTTGCGTGTAGTACGTCGTTAGGCATATGTAAAATAATTATGATTTAAAATACGACAATGTACTAGAATAGTGATAATACGCACCGTTTCGAGCTTAACTTGATACCTGATGAAGAGTTTATATGTCAGACCCCATCTTGACTATAGTGATTTGTTGTATCATAGATATGTCACAAAAATGCGACAAGGTTTTACACAAAAACTTGAAAAAACCCAGTATTCTTTGGTCCTAGCTGTTTCTGATGCGTGGAGAAGTACAAGTAGGCAGATACTTTACAATGAGCTCGGATGGGAAACCCTCTACAGTAGAAGATGGTACTGTCGTTTGCATCTTTTTTTAACCTGAAAAAATAATTTCCCTCAGTATCTCTTCAATGAAATCCCTGCTGAACGGCAAACGAGCTATAATTTTAGAAATCAGCGGTTGCATTCCCCCCTATTGGCAAGACTGTCCGTTTTTCAAATATATATTTTAGAAATGCTCCCTATGAATGGAATTTACTTAATAGCGATATCAGGTACTCTAAATCTATGGCTGAATTCAGACGAAGACTTCTCTCCAACATATGTCCAACTGAAAACTCTGTATATAACATATACGATATTGAGGGTATTAGAATCTTGACAAGATTGAGCTTGCAGTTCAGTGCATTAAACGAGCATAGGTTTAGGTATAGATGTACCAATGCAAGTCCACTTTGCAATTGCAGTACAGCAAATGAGGGTAATAAGCATTTCCTCCTGCACTGCCCCTTTTGTTTAGCAACCTTCGTGGAAATTTCCATGGCGAACTCTCGTGATTTCTGAACATAGATATTTCTAACCTTTATGATGATTTCTTTTGTTCACTACTATTGTATGGAAGTGCTGACTATCTTCTGGCTACACCTTGCTAGATAGCGGTATCTCAATTTCGAAATCTTTTGTGCATGCTGGGCCATCGAGAGCCAGCTCGGGCCCTGGAGTGATTTACGAGAACGGGCCCTAAGGGAGTTTGGGGGCGAAGCCCCCAAGAAAATTTCACGTGACCACGCCCTTCAGACTCCCGAAAAATGGGGGAAACGTCCTTTTTAGGAATAATAGTTAGAAAAATTGCTTAAACATTCCAATGTCAAGGTCATGCAAAAAATGGTATTTATGAATCAAGGATACCTTTTTGTGTCAGTAAAATAAAACTATCAATACTACGGTTTGTAAGACTCAAAACAATACTTTACGGGCCTTCATGTTTGCAAAGTCATGCATGTATAATGTCTGTAAAGTCAACGGTTCTTGCAATTTCACTCTCGATGCTCAACACTGCGAGATCTGTCAGCATGTCCTGAGTCATCGTGCTTCACGTAAATCTTATAGCAATAGTAAATTTTTATGGTCCAAAATTTAAGGCTGGTTTTCATATGTCGCATTTCATCGCATTTCATCGGAATTTTCGTATGCCCATAATTGCGATTGTCAAAAAATATGAAAACCGAGAACAATAATTCATCGTAATTCGTCCCATTTCATCGCAGGAAACACATTTTTTTGATTCCTTGGGATCATTTGCGATGAATTGCGACGAATTGCGACGAATTAGGATACCTGGTTTTTATATAATTTGATTGGTTTTCATGTATCGGAAATAATCCTAATTGATCGCAGACCCTGAATTCCGATGAAATACGATGAATTGCGACATATGAAACCAGCCTTTAGCAGGTTTCCTTATAACCGCGCAACAAAACTAACACCTCTGAAGAATGAAGAATCAAGGCAATGACCTGGAACACTTTTAGTTCGTGCTATGCTTTTTCGTCTGATTCGTGAAGCAATGATGCTGTCTTAGGTGACCTAGTTATGCAAAGGTTCTCTTCTGGTAGCAAATGCATGTATTCCGAACAATATAGCAGGTTTCCTTATAACCGCGCAACAAAACGAACACCTTTGAAGAATGAACAATCAAGTCAATGATCTGGAATACTTGTAGTTCGTGCGTATCCTTTTTCGTCTAATTAGTGAAATAATGATGCTCTCTTGAGTTAACCCCAGGGGGGGGGGGCACTTCGATAATTTTTGTATCGGGTATGTGCCGCTGGATAGGGAATCGTTTATAGCGATTTTGCTCCCAAACAGGGTATCCTTTTTTTCAAACGTTCTCGAGAGAGGTGCATAGTTTTGAAATAATTGCTCTCATACAGGATTTTGAAAAGGAATTTGCATTTTGCTTTTGTTTTTTGCCAGTTCGCTCCCAGACAGGGTACTCAATTTGAAAAAATTGCTCTCACACACAGGGTGAAAATTTCAATATCCCAAAGGCACACACCCGTACATTTTGAGGGCAAGTGCCCCCCCCCTGGGGGAGTTAACTAGTTAAGCAAAAAGGTTCTCTGGCAGCAGATGCATGCATCCCGAACAATATAGCAGGTTTTCTGATAACCGCGCAACAAAACCAACACCTCTGAAGAATGACAAATCATGAAGGCAATGATCTGGAACACTTGCAGTTCGTGCTATGCTTTTCCTCTGATTAGTGAAGTAATGATACTCTCTTGAGTTAACTAGTTCAGCAAAGGTTCTCACTTGCGAACTCAAACATAAAATCTTTTTTGACAGGTTTGACATTCAAAATGATCAAGATAACGATATTTCTTCTTATGCTGACGCTTGTATTTAGCAAGCCTACAGGTAAGTTTTCATCTTATTTCAGTTTTCGTTTTAAAATTCTTAATCCATGGTTACAATTCAGTTATTTTTCTTCATTTGGCTCTGCAAAGTAAAAGTAAGCTTCATAGCCGGAACGACTTCTCTCTAAAGGCTGATTTCCAGTCAGTGGAATTTTCCGAGCGGGCGGACTTTTAAACAATCAAAAGTCATTCAACCTTAAATTTCTATTCAATTGCGAAGCGACATTTTCTGTCGTAAACAAAAGAATTTCCGCCCGCTCGAAAAATTCCACTGACTGGAAACTGGGCTTAAGGCTTGGTTCACACCAGAATAAAAAAGCTTTAGAATTTGGATAACGCGTTTTTTCTAAATTCATTTTTAAACACATTTTTAGTGAGTTATGGCTTTCAAATGGAATTTAAAGTTTTTCATTCCATCCAGATGCTGTCAAAATCTCTAAGGCGCCGTCAAATCTCAAATTGAGGAGACAATAATTTCGACACTTTTTTCTGTCGCATTTTTAATGTCTTTCTATGTTACCAGCGGGCGGAATTTTGCACAGTCAAAGTCATTCAACCTTAAATTTCTATTCAATTACAAAGTGACATTTTATCTCCTAGACAATAGAATTTCCGCCAGCTCGGAAAATCCCACCGACTGGAAACTGGCCTTAAACGCGTTGTTGTGATTCTAGTGTGATGTTAAAAATAACGATTTAGGTCCAATTGGTGAGCATGTATCCGTGCTTGTTATCTACAAGAAATTGTTCATACCTTACTGGTATTCATATTTCATATATATATTTTCATATTTGATTCATTTAGGGAGGGTTGCCCTTCAGCAAAGGCTGATTTTCAAGGGGCCCTCCATTAAAAACAGTTACAATATAATCTAAAATAAAAATAGTCCAAACCTAATTACAACAAAAACCATAATGTTAAAACCTAATTACAATAATTGATAATTTATATTAAAAGAAAATATTTACACAGAGAAAGCAAATTACAAATTTTGGGCAAGGGCAGACTCTGTAACACCAGCGCCAGCCACCCCCGATCGACATGCCAAGCCAAAGCAACCGGCGACCGTAGAC
>REGM01000031.1:948425-967239 GCA_004194415.1 Aurelia aurita
TACTGTAATATGATAATTACACAACGTTTCGAGCTTAACTCTTCATCAGGTGTGAAAGTAAAGTAAAGAAGCAAGCGTAGAACGATAGATTCGAATGGCAAGTTCGAATGATGGATGCAAGATTAAGAGAACGCCTAAAGAATATGGCGTCAAATGAGAAGTAGAATGCGCCGTGATACGCATACAAGAAAGACAGATATAAAATTATAAAATAATAAAATAAAATAAACTAATAAAATAAATGAAATAATACTGATAAATAAATAAATAGATGCAAAAATAAAATAACTAAAACAAGAGAGGAAGACCTAGTTACAATTCTATGAAAGATATGAAAACTGTTTATTAAGTCCTGAGGGGATGAGAGTTCCAAGTTTAAATATGAAATCGCGAAGAAGGATAAGGAAGTTAACAAGATGAGCCAAAATATAGCAACAGCAACAGCAACAACACAAGCAACAACAGCAACATGTCACAAGAAACTTGCTCTGCACTGCACTTCTTTTATTATGCAGGGAATTGTGGCAAAGGCCCTAAATCTTGATTGGCTAATAAATTAGACATGCATCCAGAAATTGGGCCAATCAGTGTGCGTAAAAACGGCAAACGCAAATTTAGGCCCATTGTGCCCGTTTTTACAATCCTTCGTATAAGGAACTCTGTATATGAAACTCAACTCTCACATAAAGTATTGGGACAGAATTGTTTAAGAAACTATTTTTCTAAGTCAAGGAAATCCAAAGAATATTTTCGCTTTATTTTCACTTGTTCCTTCCTATTTATATTGTTTTACGCGAAAGGTAGTTGAGTAATGTCAAGAGATTGGAACGGCTTCCTAAAATTAGATTGTGAAATTTTCACGAAGCAGTTGGATACAAACATCAAGCATTTGAGGAAAATCCCAAGAAACACATGAGAAACTTTGAGTACTCCAACAATGAGAATCTTAAGAAACTTTCAGTGCTGGCTCAAATTCTTAGTTTCTTGTAAGACAATACGTGTATTCAACCTGACTGATATCAAGGCCGGGGGAGGTACTTGAATTTCATTCGTACGGGGGTGCGCGCACCAAGAAACAATTTTTCCACCCGGCTCTAGAATTTCGCTTCAAATGATAGCCGGCTCTAGAAAAATTGGCGAAAAGTATACTCAAGAACCTAAATATTACACTGAGCGAAATTGAAATAACAACTCGCTCTACAAAATACCCCTTTTGACAATCGGCTCTAGAAAATTGCCTTCTTTCGATACCCGGCACTAGAAAAAAGAAGCGAAAATGATACCCAGAAAGGAGTGCACACCCCGTCAGCAAAATATACTAACCCCCCTCTCAGGATATCAAGTCAAGTCGGTTTACGTCTCATATCATGTCAATTCATACACAGGCACAAAATGGTGTGGAATGGGAAATAAAGCTGACAACGATGATGATCTTGGTTCATATCGCGATGTCGACTCATGCTGCCGTTCGCACGACAAATGCAAAAGAAAAGTCAACGCATTTGCAAAGAAATACGACTACAGGAATTGGAGACCATTTACTGTCAGCGATTGTGAGTGTGACTCAGACTTCTATAATTGCTTGAAAGCAGCTGATGAGCACCCAACTGCAGCAAAGATTGTTGGAGTATTATTTTTCAATACATTGTCGATGCCATGCTTGAAGTTCAACGCAGCTGGAACCAAGGCTACAAAAGGATATCCCAAATCATATAAAAAATAGGTTGTATCGAGAGGAACATAGAGAAATAATATTGCTACTTGAGTAGCAATTTCAGCTTTATGACCTTAACCTTTTAGTAGAATTTAAGTGATCTGTTCAATCATGGGCTTTAAGAAATGCGGTAGTTGTGTTCCTATAGCAGTTTTTTCCTCCCTGTGTTCCTATGCCCGTGAAGGTTGTTGTCACTCAAATTTGCAGGACACAGGGATACAAGGAAAACGGAGCACAGGGAAACAGAGAGGAACAAACTGCTGTAGGAATAACAACTACAGTGTTTCTTAACGCCCATGGTTCAATCAATCTTTTAACGATTCTCATAGAAGTCACTGAATTCTAATAAAAATTCTGAAATTCAAATAAGTTTACAACCTATACAGTGCTGTTTTTCTGGTATCGAATCTTAAAATTTCTAGAATGTACAGCCAGAGTCCCAAAAAAGTCACGGCTCCACGGCTGTGAGCCGGAGGAAGGTTTTACTTGTTACTGTCTATCTGAGGAAAGTTTGTCATTTTATAAGAAACCTTGGAAACATTTGTGGGTTATTTTGGTAATCGCAACTGGATTATAAATTTTAGGGTTATAACAATATAATATATTTAGAGTTCGAAATATCTGGTTATTTTTGACTTGATAAAATAGGTTCAACCATTCAACTAACGAAACTGGCATCCAGAGGAAGGTTTGACCTTTTTCTGGATTCTGTGTACAGGCACATAATCTAAAAACAAAACAGCATGTTTGGTAGATGTTGCAATGATTCTCAATTTAAGTCGATAAAATCTGCTTACAGACAAAATTATCTATTCTCAAACTGCTCTCTAACACCTGCGCACTTGAGAAGCACGCTCGTCGCCGACCAAAAGCATTGCACTGGAGGTCGGCCTTTAAGTGGTTAATCGCAGCCCCTAAAATGGCGAAAGCTTCTTTTTATCACTGATTCGGCAAATAGATACTTATTCCTTTTGATGCATAGCCATACATTCTGCTTTCGAATTAAATACAATGTCCCATTATTGTTGGCTATAATGCCTCAAATCGTTTATGGTTTCAGTAATATGCTCCTAATTGAGAATAGCTTTCCTAATTTCAGATCTCATATTAAAAATCCCATCAATATCCTTTTCCTTAAGAATATCAGCCATAGAATAGAGACGAGATGATGCGAACTTGCTGTTGAGTGGCTGGCCACCTTTCAAACAATTCATCATGTCACATGCGTACTTGAGAGATTCTCGTGCATCCGGCAATGCTGGGAATAAACGGGCATGCCATATGTTAAGGAGTAAGCAATCTTGAGGCCAAAGGCTCTGCAAGGAAAAGAGATGGTTATTTTAAAAAATTTTTCACAGACTACAAATTGCAAATCCAGTCAATAATGTAAAAAAAGGAAAGCGAGAATTCTAAAAAATTAGAGGAAAACTAGCTCGCCTGAAGTAATATACCATCTTTGCTTCATTAACCCTCCCCCCCCCCTCCAGTAAGCACAGTAAGCACATTCACCTCACTACTTTCACGAACACACAACAGGGGTAAATTATTTCATTACTTCAATGCGTTGTTTGATTGTAAGTATCTCATATTTTTGGGACTTCGAGATTTTTGTATAATTTTGTAGATAAAAAGATATGTGTCGTGGGAAGAAGTCTTCAAAAAGTAGATATTTCAAAAAGCGCCTTACTGAAGGAAGTACGGTATGCTTAAGCCTAGTTCACACTAGGAATTGTCACTAATAGCAGCTATGATGCTCCTGCTGAAGCTTTGATTAAGGTATTAAAGTGGCCAACTGTGAGAGATATGATTAGAAGTGAGACAGCAACGATTGTATTTAAATCTGATAATAATCTCGCGCCTGAGTATCTCTCACACTTATTTATAAAAAATTCTGCTCGCAATACTATCAGTCTAAGAAATGCCGAAATTGACTTGCTAGTCCCTTTTATGAAAACTAGCAATGGGCAGAAAGTTTTCGCATTTCATGGAGCGAAAATCTGGAATGACCTTAGCCGCGAGGCCAAGCAAGCTCCCTTTTTATCTTCTTTTAAGAACATTTTAACGAATTGTAAATAAATGATATTGTAATTAGTTTCTTTTTAAATTATTAGTAGATTTTTAATTTGTAAAGTTTTTGGCACGGTCCCCTGAAAATCAGTCTCACTGACTGACGGGGCAACCATGCATAAAGAATTTCAAAACAAAAACAATGAAAATGTCGTTGAAGTTGCTGGAGTGGTTGAGGTGGCTGGAACAAACGACAATAACGACCCAAAAGACCCAAAAGGCTGAATATGAACGGTGAAAATAAACTCCTCAACGACCCTGACGACACCAACGACTGAGCTTTTGCTATTCACATTCAGTCTGTTATGGGGTAATTCGTCCCAACGACCCCCAGGGGGGGGTACTCATATATACTTAGGATAGGTGTGCTCAGGCTGGGGTACAAACCATCAACCCAAAAAAAAAATTCCTAGCATAAAAATTGACCCAATAAAAAATAACTTTTCTTACCCTACACACCCAAAAAAGTAACAAAACGTTTGTAAATCATGCTTTTCTATATTTTTTTGAACTGTTCCCTTATTTGAGACAAATAAAAATAATCCTGAATTTCTTTAACCCAAAAAAATAAATGTACAATTGACTTACCCAAAAAATAACTTTTCCCCAAATTTTAGACCCAAAAAAGTAACCTGAGCATCCCTATCCTAAATATATATGAGTACCCCCCCCCCCCTGGGCAACGACCCCAGTAACTCCAGCAACTTAGTGTGAACCAGGCTTCAGTGGTGATCTTTAAAAGTTATTGATGAGATCGTTTGGAAAGAAAGTCTTGCTTTAAGGAGGTTTGGTTTAGAAACTGGGAGTACCAAAAACTTCCCAAACAACTTCGAATATATGATTGTCTATAAGAAAAGTACGATGTTTATGGGTTACAAGTATCTTGCAAGCTAATTTGAATTTTGAATAAATTGTTTTAATTACCGTTCAAACGTTTCACGTTTCACCAAGTCGTTTTGGTTAATCCAAGAAAACTAAAGTTCCACATAGTTTACGGAGTAAATTATTAAAGACAAGGACTCCTCGCGTTTTGATGACAGCTTGAACAGAGTCAGGAAAAATGAGATAGCGTAGAGCTAACGACACAAATATCAAATCTTGAAAGAACTTTCAAGGAACAGGAAAGCACTTCCAAATCTGGCATGCACTTTAAGAAACGCAGGACACACGTTAATAACAGCGATGATTCGCTGAAGTGTTTTTATCCTGTATAAATATTCGTATATTATTATTATTATTATTATTATTATTATTATTATTATTCTTATTATTATTATTAGATTATTTGTTCACTTGCTTGTATTCACAAGATGTTCCACAGCCACAGTCTATTCGGAGAATGTAAGCATATAAAAGTGGCTCAAGCCACTTGCAGTCAGATTCTAGCCTATCAGATATCAGTATTTCCTCTTGACATAGATCAGTTACCCAAATATGGTTCGGCACGCGTCACAGACTTTCGTCTTTGCACGGCTATTTTTATCAAAGGCTTATATATGCTTAGATTCTCTTCAATCTAAATTAGTAGCGATTTTTCAGCATCATTTTAAGATAAAAAATATTCATAGCTTACCTTTGGATACCCTAGCAACTCAATTGCATTGTCGAGATTTCTATGTTGTAATTTGAGCTCAGAAGAGCACCTCGCATCAGAGCATGTCTTCTTTAGGTTGTCCTTGATCCCAAACGTAACTGTCACATATCGAGCCTTTTCTCCATTTCCGGCCTTAACACACACTGTATGCATGAAAACATCGTCAGGCAGAGCCAGTCCATCAGGGATAAACACATTGCTGACAATGCTGTTGTTACCAATTGAAGAGCCTTTTCCAAGCCAGCCGTATTCAGTGACAGAATTCTGGCCAAAAATGTTATCGCCCTCCAGGTAACTGTGAAGGATGCATGAGCTACGATCAAGTTTGTTGTCATGGCTACTTGAGACAGTCTTGATCATCGCAGTGTTTGAACATGTCATCTCGTATCTAAGATCGAACAACAGCAAAAAAATCTAAAAGCTAGCCTGTGGACAGGACTTACAGGCTTTGTATATGGACGTTGCGAAGAAGAGGGCCTGTAGGAATGGGCTGCATTTTTTAATTCCATATACCTCATTTGAGGTATATAGCTTCCTTTGTCGGTTTTCCTTCAAATTGAGAGTTTAAGTCTCGCGAGAATATAATTGAGTAGTAACAGGTAAGATTTATCAATAAAACAATTTTATTTGGGGCAAATAACAATGAACCTTTGTACCTCAAAGCAGGTATATGGAATTGAAAATGCTGCCTATTCCTACAGGCTCTCTTCTTCCTTTTCTCTTTCCTGACCATAACGCCTAGGTTCAACCTTGTTCAACCTTGAAGCCGGTCCACAGGCTATCTAAAAGCCAATAAACTAAACAATTTTGTCCTAAAATCGAGGTTTTAAAATACCTCACCTAGTAGTAAAAGAGCAAAAGGTGGTTTACATGAGTATGAATAATTTCATTTCATGGGCACCAAATTACTTTCATCCCACGAGTTACTTTTTATTTTACGATCAATGGATTTAAAAACAGCTTAGCTAACGCTTAGCTAAACCTCTTTTGTTCAATTCTTAGGTTAGATCGCTATATCTCTGTACTTCTACTTTAATTTTATTTCGAAAGTTATATACCTTTTATTTTAAAAGTCACCATTTATTTCATGAGCAATGGAAGAGTAACTGAGTATAATAGCTCAAGCAAATCAAAATAATAAAATCTCAGCAAGAACACTTCTCATTATGTCACAGTATAACAATGCATTAAAATTTTAGATATTTTGGTGTAAAATTATCAACCTCCTACCCTTGCCATGCCCCTGCTTATTGATTTCAGTCATCTCTTCTGGTTACTTAGCTCGGACATAACCAATTTGAATGAATTCCACATTTAACCACAGGCTGTAGGAAACATTCAGATTGGTCTCTGGAAAATTTTGTGCTGGACAACATTTTCTAAAGACCAATCCGAATGTTTCCTACAGCAAACTAACAAGAAGACAACCTATATACCTGTATGAAAGATCTTCACAAAAATGATGAATATATTCCATAGTTGTTCCCATGTGGTAGAATTTTGATTTGTTCAGCATCAAAACATTTAATTGTGAGTTTCTCAGCAAATGGAATATGCTTTCTCTTGTTTTGACAAGAGTTGGTTCCACCAATGTAACATTTTTAACATTATTACAATATCCTATAGTTCCTTCTGGGCCAAGCGCTTGTAAGAAGTCCCCATAGGCATCAACCTCACAGCTTATAGATCCATTAGCTCTCTTCCAATCAAGCATCAATTTGACAGAATCATAATCCACAAAAAATGCGCTGTCTGAATAAACATAATCTTCCTCATTGTGTTGAAATACAGCACCTGACGAGTGCATGTATTCTCTAGTTGGCTTGTGGATGAACTTTTTACATACTCCATTTTGAACTGATGTGTTGTTTTGCGATGTCTGAAATCATACAAAATAAATAAAATTCAAAGACTGCCGGAATAGACTGAAATCAAGACAAACAATCAGTACCTTATATTTTAGCAGTGACAAATCAGATTGACTTTTGCTTGCATAATTTTTGTTTGTTGTCGTTTTAAGGAAGAACATATTTACTAAGTTGTTTATTCATCCACTAAAATTGTTGTAGTTAACTTTATTGTTTTGAGATACTGCATGGTCGTAAAATTTGTCTTAAAGAAGGCTCAATTATAAGTGTAAAGAGAATGTCACAACAATTAAAAATTTGTCCTCTACAGAGAAGTCAGAAATGAGTCTTCCTTTGAACAGCTGAGCAAGGAGAAAATTTCAAGACCAAAAGTATTATGAAATGTTGGACATTTGTTGAAAACAAAACCTTTTTTCTGTTCACCCTTTACTTACATTTAAAAGTGTTTTCATAGACACATCATCAAGACAAAATACACCATGTGTTGTTCCAATTTCAATTGGTGATGGATGTGCCATTGCCGTAAAGCCTTTATTCATAAATGTCCAATCACCATCCAGGACATAAAGCTCTATCGTGTCTGCACTGGTAACAAACATACCAGGAGGCATTCTCTGTGGAAATTCAATATACATTGCTAGCTTCAGCTCCAGAGTTTGGTAGATTGGGTTTCCTAGAATGGGAACAGAAAGAATTAATATAAAATTGCACTTAAATCTGCAACTAACGTCCCATGTTTTGAATCTCAAAATTCTAGTTTGCATGGTATACAGTAGCATCTGCACACCCAGATTGTTTCAGAAATTTTCTAGTGTTTACAGATTTTGAATTAGTTCTCTGTTTTCTGTTTGAAACCCAAAGAAACAACACACTTCACAGGCCAGTCTGCAGAGTATGACACTTTGTAACACAATCTTGGGTGTGTAGATAGAACACCATTTCCTTCGTATCTTATTGCTTGTTTTGAATGGTCTATTTCTGGTCGGTGGAATTTTTGGGAGTTCTTTGTAGACCTGACGATTAGCGACCTCTTACTCTTAATGTTTAGTATTTATGTTTTGATTAGGATTTGTTTTTGTTGTGTAAGCTCTTTGTGAACCATGTCATCAGCCCTTGGCAACTCAGATCTCAACAAACTTAGCACAGGCTTTACCAGTGCATACTTTTCACATCAGTTCATCTATCCTAAATTGGTGCATGCTAGTGCCCGTCACAATGGGATGGTGCCATGGTACACAGAGTGCTTAAATTTTTGTCAACAAAATCTAGTTTTTATGGCTGCTTACCCATAGGAAGTGCCATAAAAATTTTCCCAAGCAAACTCCCACTGGGCAGCCTTTGGCTGAAACCTCCAGCATGAACTATCAGCACTTTCAAATCTTTAGCCTTCTCTTTATACATCATCTCAAGCTCTTCAGCTACCACCAGAGTCGATCCTCCGTTTCCGATCTTTGGGCCAACCGGATCACTTATCACACGAAACTTCACTCCAAGCGGCAGTTCTTTTCTTTCGATTTTCTCAGAGATCTGTCGCTCGTAGGCCTGTTTTTGGGCGGCATCTATAGCAGTGATCACGACAACGTCCCAGAACGGTATGGAGCATTGCTTTCCTCTTATAGATTCAAATAGCTTTATCTTATGTAGCGTTGCTTTTCTTAAATCATCTGAAAGTTGATCAAAGGCGTTGCTGGACTCTTGTTCTGAATGTTTCCCGCCGGACGCCATCTTGCCACGGAAAAGGAAGAGGAAGAAAGAACCTCGTTTTCGAAGAAGTCGAATCAAAGAAGTCTGGACCGAGTGAATATTTATTTGGCGGGAAACTTCCATTGGACTCGTCAGCACAAATTCAAAATGGCCACAGAAACATTCTCAAGATGAGAAGCTGTGCTGTGAAGATCTAGCTCTGATATGAAAGAAAGAAGTTGTTGTTCTAATAACAAGCAAAAGAAGCAGAAACGATGAATATTGTTAGCCTTGCTATGATAGACTTTGTTGTATTTTCATCCGTTGTTGTAGTAATGACAGATGCACTTCAGCAGTGGAGGTAAGATAAAAAATATTTCAGAATGAAACAACACGACATTCCATAACATGATTGAAATCAAATGAAAAGAAAATGGACACTGCTAAAGAAAACCTACAAAAGGTGTTGTCGTTCAAAATTACATGATGAAATTACAATGATAAACCACCCTAAAATTTGATAATTAAAAGACATAATTTTTCTAGGTTTGGTCACATTCAAAATGACGTACAGAACATTGAAATTGACACATGGGTATGTTATATCAATGTACAGTATATTATGCATTGATGGTATTACTCAGTTACAAGGAAAGTTTTGTTAATATACGTGCCTCAGTTTGGCTTGGCAGTTTGTCAGGAATGAGGATGATTTTCCCACACAGAAAATGATAAAAGAAAATGCTCATCTTAACCTGTTGAAGAGGTAATTTTGTATAATGATCAATTTCTTAAATATGTACAGTGCAATAGCGATTATAGCATTGTTTTGCAACAAAGGACTTTCATAGCTCAAATTAGATGCAACACAATATTCTGAAATATTTGATGCTCAACACTACAGACATGGTATTTGTTGCCTTCATTTCATGAGTAACAAACCAATCATGTCATCTTTTCTATTTAGTTTCAGTTAGTTTATGTACAATCTGATTGGCTGAGTAGCAATCTTAGCTGGTACTTTGAAAATCAGTGGTGTGATGTGTTTAATGAGAGGTAATTATGTATTAATTTTATTTCTTGCTTTATTGCTAATAAGGGAGCTTTTTATTGGCAGTTGCGATTTCTGGAAACTTTTTGCAAAATCAAATTTAATCTCATAGTTTTAGTAGCAGATTCAGCTAAAGATGTTTGAAAACATGCTACAGTATTTAAACGAGTAAAGAATGAGATGAATTGAGCAACCTACATATTTATATTTCTTGTTTGATGTTTTTAAGTGACAAGGGATTTATACAAAGCACCCTGGAATCTATTTCGAGCATAAAGAAAACTGATCAATTCATATGTAACTGAGGAATATTTTTAGGAAAACTTATTGAATATGGTATTTTCACCTCTGAATGAGCATATGAATTCTTCCAGATTGTCAAAAACAAAGGCAAAGTGCAGCTTTACTGGTAAATTTGCATTTGGCATTAAAAACAGCTCATTGAAGTCAAATATCCAGGTATCTTTCTCTAGTTTATTGTCGCCATTCCACTGTCTTTTGTCAGCAGATTTGTTATTAAAGTAAATGAATGGAGATATAGCGATCAACTCTAAACAAAGCACAAAAGAATGACATGCTCCACTCCACTTATGTTCCTATTGTTTCATCGATCGAAAACATCAAATACAAGAGGTTATAATTAATCTGGTCGTAGATTCTATAAACAACCTTCACCTAGTATAAGCAAGGAAAGGACAGGCCTCTAATCTTTAAAATCATGGTGTAAATAATAAAACATGATGCATTTTTTATAATTCCATTGAGTCAATTTACCGTGATTAATTTTTCAAATTTAACTTTTTTAACAATACGTTCAACATATCAAATTTCAGCCATACTTGTATAATTTCAGGAGACTTATTTGATTTAAGGATTACAAGATGGTGAAGGTTCATAGCAGCATTGCTTACTACAACTGGGACATAATTAGTTCTGTGTACAGGTAAGCTCTTTCAACGCTGTTAATACCCCTTCTTAAAAAGTTTTTTGACAGGACGGAATTTACTTCTTAAAAACCTTCNATTTTTAGGAAAACTTATTGAATATGGTATTTTCACCTCTGAATGAGCATATGAATTCTTCCAGATCATCAAAAACAACGGCAAAGTGCAGCTTTACTGGTAAATTTGCATTTGGCATTAAAAACAGCTCAAATATCCAGGTATCTTTCCCTCGTTTATTGTCACCATTCCACTGTCTTTTGTCAGCAGATTTGTTATTAAAGTAAGTGAATGGAGATATAGCGATCAACTCTAAACAAAGCACAAAAGAATGACATGCTCCACTTATGTTCCTATTGTTTCATCGATCAAGAACATCAAATATAGGAGGTTATAATTAATCTGGTCGTAGATTCTATAAACAACCTTCACCTAGTATAAGCAAGGAAAGGACAGGCCTCTAATCTTTAAAATCATGGTGTAAATAATAAAACATGATGCATTTTTTATAATTCCATTGAGTCAATTTACCGTGATTAATTTTTCAAATTTAACTTTTTTAACAATACGTTCAACATATCAAATTTCAGCCATACTTGTATAATTTCAGGAGACTTATTTGATTTAAGGATTACAAGATGGTGAAGGTTCATAGCAGCATTGCTTACTACAACTGGGACATAATTAGTTCTGTGTACAGGTAAGCTCTTTCAACGCTGTTAATACCCCTTCTTAAAAAGTTTTTTGACAGGACGGAATTTACTTCTTAAAAACCTTCTTTCCTGAAAGTTCCTAGATTCATTCTGGGCTGTCCCTTCTGAATTTTTAATTTATTACAGTATAAACTTGACTGGGCTTTTGCTTGGATTCAAACCTTTGCAAAACTTTAAAATTAATGGTAATAAATATTATTGTCCTTTTCTTTCAAATGAATTTCTTGAAGGGAACTTCAGGTAATTTGCTCCAATTTGCTATAATCCCAGGGAGAGAATTTTGAAATCATCATGATTTTCAGAATTACTGCGTTTCATATTTCTGCTAGTTTTGAAGTTATGACATCATCAAATTGCTAAATCGTAGACCATACAGCTACAGCCTCTCCTTACAATCATATTTAGACCTTCGAAAAGTGAGGTTTTCTTTAACATTTGAATGATTTTCCTAAATCAGTTTAGCATTTATGGTGCTTTTAATGTTTGTCAAAGCTTTAGATACCTCCTCTCATACATGATTTCGTAAAACATAGAATCGCTGTAATTCTGAATATTATTATTACATCAAAAATGCTCTCTCTGAAATTATGGGAAATTTATCTAAAGTTTCCAAAAAGCAATTCATTTCAAATAATAGGGCAATAACATTTTACACGATTGATTTGGAAGTTTTGCGAAGATTCAACTCATATGCTATTTACACTATTAAATTTTCTTGACAATTGTTGGTCTTTTTAGGACAGATAAAAACAATATGATAGATGTACAAACAGGCGTAGCAGAGCCTCTCCCCCGTCTTCAGAATATCACAGCAAATGATACAAAGGTATATATGGCAACAAGGGCGGATTTTGGGGGGGTTTTGTAATAATAGCATCAGTTTCTTTTGTTCGACACGCCACTTCAAAGTGATTAGTGATCGTAAACCAAGGGAATCCTCTCAAGCAACAAATCTAAACAAGCGAAGCCGATGCCCTGAAACCAGCATGGCTAACTGTCGTGTTATCCACATGAAGAGGCACTGGTAAGAGAAGTCGTGGGCATTTATTGAAGAAGAAGGATATATCTAAATATTTGCCTTGCAGACTTTATTTGTCAAATTCAGAAGCTGAGCACTATGTGTTTTATTTAAACCCTAAATATACGAGAACTGTAAGGCAAATACGCAAGACAGATGTTTTGATATCTCCTTCTTCATTCGCTATATATTCATGACTTCACTCAAAAACCCTCTTCGTGTGCACAACGCGACTGTTAGCCATGCTGGTTTCAGAGTTTCTTTTGCGGCTTCGTTTGTTTTCATTTGTTGCTTGAGAGAATTCCCTTTGTCTCCAATCGCTAATCACTTTGAAATGGCGTGTTATTCAAAAGCAACTGATGCTATTGTTACAAAATCTCCATTTGTTTACGTTGACATGGTGATTGTTTGATTATCGAACTTTGCTTGTTGTCCTATGGCTTTTTAAAAATACCCAACAAAAAATTAAACTATTTGAAAAATTATCAAAATCTGATTATATTTCCGATCATGAAAATGTCCTTATGTGCATTTGTGGCAAGGATCAAGTTAATTTGACAGTTTCTTGTTATTCTGAATTTGAAGTGTTATCGTTAATTCTCTTCTCCTTGGTTACTGTTTTCGAACGAATTGTTCAGTTGTGAAGACTTGGATGTCTCTATCATTTGAAAATTTTCCATTTCATGATTGGCAAGAAGATAAGGCAGATCTTGNGCGGCTTCGTTTGTTCTCATTTGTTGCTTGAGAGAATTCCCTTTGTCTCCAATCGCTAATCACTTTGAAATGGCGTGTTATTCAAAAGCAACTGATGCTATTGTTACAAAATCTCCATTTGTTTACGTTGACATGGTGATTGTTTGATTATCGAACTTTGCTTGTTGTCCTATGGCTTTTTAAAAATACCCAACAAAAAATTAAACTATTTGAAAAATTATCAAGATCTGATTATATTTCCGATCATGAAAATGTCCTTATGTGCATTTGTGGCAAGGATCAAGTTAATTTGACAGTTTCTTGTTAGTATATCATCCTGCAGATAAGTCTAGATAAGTAAAACCAATTCACAAAATAGAATTCCTCGCAGTGTTTTGGGGGGTGCTGCTCTATGGGTCTTGATTTGGTCTGTTTTGGACCGGGTTGGGGCTTGTGGGGTGCCGGCTTTCGGGATGTTGTGGGGGTGGACGTATTCATCTACCTTAGTGGAAATTAAAGCAGGACCACTAGGAAGAGCAGCCTATTAGGTTTTCAAATACTTTTCTAGTGTTAATTAGTTTATATATTTTTGTAGTTGCTGATAGGGCTTCGTGCCTAAATATTGATGATATGAAATATTGATGATATGATAAACCTACGTATTGCTTTACGAGCCACTGAAATTTCTTGGAATAGTAATATTCCACTTAGAGGATATACTCGGCTTCATTGAACGGTGGTATTTTGTCAGTCACCAATACATGCAAAGGCCTCAATTGCAGCACCGTAATTAAAGAAGGCGTAACAGTCTTCCCATGCTTGATTTTGTTTGGTTTCCTTTCAGCATAACCAACAGTTGACCCAACTTTTTTACGACAATGGGGAGTGGCCACGTATCCACTACAAAGAATGCCTTAAAAGTAGCAAAGAGCAGCACTTGGATAATTTTGTCTTCAACCAGACTCTCAGGTAACTTGATTTCACGTCTGCAAGACTTACTGACCTGTTTGAAAAAACTTTTAGTGCTTTTAATGTTTGTCAAAGCTCCAGATACTTACTCTCATACATCCTTTTATAAAACATAAAGTGCTGTAATTCTAAAAATGATGATGATATAGAAAATGTTCTCTCTTGAATCATGGCAAATTACCTAAATTTCTATTCAAGCAATTCATTTCAAAGAATAGGTCATACAATTTGTCACGATTAATTTTAAATATTTGCGAAGATTCGACGCCTATTCTCGGAATAATAAGAATTTATCGTATGGCTTATATCATCATATCATATAAATTTATTTAACGTTGGTATATTCAGTTCAATTCAATGTATATTCTCAGCAAATTTAAAACTAATACATTGCAACAAATGTAGTATATAATAGAAAAGCTAAATTTTACAACTAAAATAGTGACATATATTTATGTATACAATTAACAACAGAATATTGCTGAAGGACATATGAAAAGAACTCAAAGAGCTTTTGAGCCATATGCCCCTCTCGTGAATTACTATTTTATGATTTTATGAACAACAATTATTGAATAACGACGAAAGTAAAGCATTGCTACAGGTTATAAAGAATTAGAAAAATACTAATCTATCAATCTTCTTTAATTTTAATTAGAGGCTTAAGTGAAAAAAGAGAGAGTAATACAGATACAGACAGGGTGGATTGACGATGAAGTGAGAGTAGTTTGGATTGTCAGAGTTTTAATCATAGTCTTTGCAAATGTGTTTTTTTAGTTTTTTTAGAAAGTTTTTCTTTGTTTTTTTATTTCGTATGTCAAATGGGATTTCATTCCAGATTTTGACACCAGTACAAAGTATTGATCTTTGTTTGTATATACAATAGCTGTAACAATAATTAAAACAAACAAATTAAACTTTATAGAAATAACTATGAATTGAAAAAGATAGAAATTTACATTTTATTGCTATTTAAATATGATACATGAGCGTCATTCCAGGATCTGATTTTTCTCTTGAAACTGCTGAGCTCGGAGATGTTTTCATTTCATCGCTGAGGGTATTCCAAAGCAGCAAACTTCCTTTAAATATTAAAGGGAATCGACATTGTTGAAAGCTGGCCCGGTGGGCCAAGTTGAAAATATAGTCTATTGTATCTGATAATTTTGGCACGTGCTGTTTCATTGTGTAACTAAAGAAAAAATGGGAGTGTAGGCATTTTCTTTGGCCTCTTTATAGCAGCAAGTCTATATGACAAATGTCGATTTCCTTTAGTGAATTACTACCACATCTCTGTGATTTGGCCGGAGGAAGCCTGTATAGTTCTTTCGATCTTAAATCATAAACCATAGTTTTCTTTGTAAAGAATTCCCTCATGTATGCAGAATTGAGATGGTTGATCATTGTTGTATTGTTGTATAATACCCTCAGCATACGCTTGGTCACTCTATTATAAGACGCAATTGGCTGAGGTTTGTTTTACCCGTTTCATGTTACATGACCGTACTGGTAGGAAGAAATGTTCGTTTTTCATTTCTACTTTTTGCATTCATGGCACAAGTTTTCGTGGCATGAAATATGTTAAGGAAATTAAAAGATGTTTCATCAAAAGATGGATCAGTTGATTGGCATTGGATGTAAATAAACCTTGGTCGATCAGGTCTATTATATGCTAGGCTGTTTTAGCGAGAAGTGAAAAAATGAAACTGCATATTAAGTAATTCGTCTTGTTTCACAGAATATGGCGGACATTGTTTGCTGTTCCATTGGATTACAGTTGCATTGAAGTAAAGATATTGTCTGGGACATGGTATTCTTTGTTTGATGAATCTATCAGGTAATTGCAAAAAAGAAATATGGTTTGTTGAAAAATAATGTATAAAATTGCTGTATCCAAACTAACGAACGAATGAAAAACTAAATAAAATATAGGTGTGAGTTATTCACCATCTTCGCGCCGCCCCAAGGCAGCCCAAGCAAGCCCCTGTAATATACCATTTGCGCAGCGAACCGCGGCTAGCATGTTTTCGGTACGTTTGATAGGACTAGTTTTAATCAATCATTTATGTCAGACTGTTGCATGTTTATTTTTATTTGTGAAATTGATTGTTATGTTGTTTCGTTGTTGTTAACGGGTATTATATATGATAAATAATGATATAGAGTTTATAGATGCAAATTCTCAACTAATTCCTACACCAAGATTTTACATTTCGGGACAATTAGATGTTCGTTGCTCCTGATCAACTTATTTCCATTTTTGCAATCTCAGACACAATCATTTTGTCAGTTGTAGCTGTTTTAGTCTGAACTTTTCATTGCAGGACGAAACGGCACATCATCAATATGTGGCATACAGATAGTCAGGTATTCAGATGAGTTTGTCATTTATACAGTTAGTCTTGCACTCACAGAAATAAGGTGGTTTTGAGAAGTACTCTAGGGTGCCTTGGGGTAATTGAATAACAAAAGTTCCTCTAAAGTACCCTTGAGTAATTTGGAGTACCCTTTAGGGTATTATAAGGGTACTCTACAAAACCCTAGGGTATTTCAGATAAAAAAGGTACTCCAAAGAGCCCATACGACCTTTAGGGGTACCATATTTGCGCCCGGCTAGATTACCCTAAAAGGTACTCTAGAAACCACCTTATTGCTGTGAGTGTGGCTTAATCTCAGTTGTTTGCAACCAGTGCGTTAGATGGCTGTTTTGAGTAGCTCTGACAACTTGCTGTGTAGGATTTGTTGGACAGCAGAGATCAGTTTTGTACATGTTGTTGAGATGACATCCGTTTTGTTGATTATGTAGACAAATTATTTAAAACCTACGTAGAAGATGACCTTTGACAGGCAATAATCTGAATAATCTGTTTCGTTTGATTGACACGCCATTTCAAAGCGAACGATGATCGCTGATTGCCGACAAGGGTATTTCATTCAGTTAAGCCACAAATCAAAATAAACGAAACCGCAAAGGATGCTACGATACTAGTATGGCTAAGTGTCGCGTTGTGCAAGCAAAAAGGGTTGACCAGAGAAGACACGAGATTGCTTCAAGATCATTATTTTCAGAATTAGATGGTTTTTTTATAATTCTGCTAGTTTTGAAGTTGTGACGTCATCAAGTTGCTAAATTATAAACCATAAAAGCTACAGACTTTTGCTTGCTACCATCTTGTAGACCTTCAAAAACGGAGGTTTTCTTGTATTATTCTTATTGATTTTCCGCAATCAATTCAGAATTTATGGTGAGTTAAATTTTTGTCGAAGCTTCAAATACTTCCTTTCGTACATTCTTTCAAAAAATATAGAAACGCTTTAATTAAAAAAATATCAATGATGCATATCAAAAAGCTCTCCCTGGAATTATAGCAAATTACCTAAAGTTCCCTTCGAGCAATTAATTTGAAAGAATTGGGCAATAACATTTCACACGATTAATTGGAAATTTTTGCAAAGATTCGACGCCTATGCTAGTGCAGTCTGGGTTAGTGCATCTAGTCAGTTTTCACTAAATGAAATATCTCCTGCAGCTACGAATTCAGTTTTTCAATCATTCTCTCCATATCCCTATAAGGTAAACGGAACAGTAGTCAACGCCACAGTGACGAAACTAACTCAGGTATTTTTAAACTCTTTTACGCATATAATTTATGACAGGATTTTGAGACCTGCAGACCAAATATGGATTCCGCGAACTAATTGTCTGAGTGCTAAAAGGTTAGACTTGTTAGGTAGCTTCCATTGACAGATGTAAAGTGTAGTTTTGAACGGAGTATATTGTCAAATATCTTCTCATACTCTCTGCTAAAGGTGAAGTTGTCAACTGAGACTAGGAAAGAACGAAACAAGAAGACGAAAATATTGTGACAACTACTTCGGATATGCTAATGCAGAAGCGAACTGCTTGAAACATGTTCAGAGTTTTTGAGATAGTTATTGTGCTGATATAACATATTTGAATAGAGTTGAACCCCAAGGGAACTATAAACTGCTTGGTATTTAAAGTTGTTTACGACTGTTCTTATTAGTTTAAGTTGAGTGCTTTCGCAAAGCTGACGTGTTGTTTTTGTGTGTTGCTTTAAGCTCGTTTTGGCTAGGCCATGTAAGGAAATACATAAAAGTTTTTCATCTCATTACTTCTCACCTCATTCTCATTGTACGTATTTATCGTAACTAGAGTCTATTCATACAGACGGCATGACGTCACAGCAGCGTTAAAAACACGACGCCATTTTTTTTGTTTGGGGTAAATCTTCAGAATATTTCAATAGGTTTCTATAGGAAATTTTCAAAAAGTTGCATAAAATAGCTCTTATATTCTCCCTTGCGATAGTGAATAAGGAAAGGATATGTAGCAATCGTCAGTCAGACCCAAATCAATGAAATAATTGCACGAATAAGCTATTCTTCAAAGGGAACTATAAATTTAGTCCAAGAAAGCTGTGAGAAACTTGCCTTTGCGACGATAATATTGTAAACAGCGGCACAATCTCCCTCAGTTGT
>REGM01000031.1:967335-996333 GCA_004194415.1 Aurelia aurita
AACAATGGATCAAAGTCTTTGCTGAGGTAAGATGACGTGTCTGGGGGTCGATATAGAAAACAAATCAAAATTGATTTCGATTTTGGAGGAAATATTTCAATCCAAATAGCCTCTATTTTGTCGTTTTCGAGGTCGTTTCTGCGCAGCCAAGACAGGTCGTTTCTGATAAATACGCAAACTCCCCCTCCAGCTCCCTGTTTTCGGTCATTCCTTACAATTTCATATCCATCGATTTTAATTTCTTTGTCTTTTATGGACTTTTTGAGGTGCGTTTCTGTGACACCAAAAATTTGAATACCCTTCGCGGTTTCTTGCAGCATGATTCGTATCAAATCAATTTTTGAAAAGAGACCATTTACATTCTGGTGAAATATTTTAAGTCCACGGATTTTAAGGTCTTGCTTCACGCCAGAATATGTCAGAGAGTCATGATCATTATCGTTCGAATCGCCATCACTGAAATCCTGCGTTGATTCAATTTCACACGATTTACAAACATAAGACTCAGTCGTATCATTAAGCTTGTCTATAATACACTTGGAATGGTATGTTTTCTTGCACGTGTCGCACTTCAACTGCAATTGATTTTTTCGAATGGTTTTGAGGCAGCTGCTACATTTCGTTGCTGGACCTGGGCAGAGCTCGATGTCTCCCGCGAGAATGAGTAGAATTTTTAGGCCATGTTTTGGTCGCAGCCTCAGACCATGTTCCTGCTTGTACTCCCAGATAGATGACAAAATAAAAGATTCCTTTATATCAGTCGCTTCGTGTGGGTAAAGTGAATAACAACATGAGTTACAGCTGATAAGTGATGTCTTTTTGATACATAAAGTAATCAGGATTCCAATAATGATTCTCAGCGTGACTGTCACCGCCATCTTGCTCGACAATTCGAATACCCAGTAGACGTTAAACTAGGGGTCCCATGCCTGGATGCGGCATGCATAGTGGGCCTAAATTAGCTTTAAGTAGCTAGAAAATCCTGACAGCCCACTTAAAACAAATAACTGACTGACTGACTGACTGACCCTGTTTTAAAAGTAGGGATGTCTTATAACCATACAATTTTTCAAAACATTCTGAACCAGGTTGTATCGAAAATTCTGTTGAAGTACGGCATGATATAGTTTTATGTTCAATTATTGATTTTGTAGGATTGCTTTGGCTACTCTTTTTAACCCAGCTGTTTCCGAATTGTTGAACAATGTAAAAGGTCTAATCACTCACACAAATCTTAACGGGCTCTATGCCAAGTATTAGTATATTGTGTATCTGAACCATACCTATGACCAGTAGACCGGTTATAAGATCTGCCCGCACATCTTATAACGATTGGCAGGTCCGTAGATGATCACGCTTGCTTCTTGAATTGATAGGACCAAAGACCTAATACGCATACAGGAGAAAGAGATACTTCTGTCCTGTAACAATTACTGATGGAAGATGTTAAAGCTTTTCTCTCTCTCCAGATTAGCTCAGCTGACGATCTGGTATTCATTGGAAATAGGTTGGTCATTTTACAAAATGGCTCACTCTTTGCTATCGATCAAAACAGGATACCGTCAAGAATAGGTCGAGGTAACTATAAACTGAAGTTGCTGTTGGCATAACAGTTTTCCATGACTATTTGGTCATGTGCTAAAGTTTTTTTATTAGACAATACAAAGTACCATACTAACAAAGTCTCCAAGATCCAAATCAGACGAACGACCGGAGGGAACATTCCTCCTGGAGGAAACAATTGCCCGAATAATCAGAAGGGATATTATGCAACTTTCCTCCAGGTATGAAGTTGCTTTTATTTACATGTGTTAGAAATATCTCAGGCATTTGCAATGCTAGATGACGATCGACATAAGCATCTTTCGTTTTTAGGCAAAGACCCTCTTTTCTGTTTGCTAAACGTTTATATTAAGTCTTTCCTTAGACCATGAAATATCTCAAGACAGACGTTCTGTCAAAAACTTTCTCATACACGATTTTCTTGTTGCAATTTTTCCATTTTACTTTATCGAGAATTTTTTTTCATCTTGAAGGTCTTCCATCTGGTGTGATTACGTCGATTCATGCGCCAGAGTCATGCCACGAGGTAACCGTTGCAAGATTTTATAAATATTAATGTATTCGAAATACTGTATGATTTTCTGCTGGCATATTGTTTGTACTTATTACAACGTATCTGAGTATTAATGTATTCGAAATAATGTATGATTTTCTGCTGGCACAGTATTTGCACTGATTGCAAAATATCGAAATGCTGTGTAACGCTCAATATAGCTGCTCAAAGCATCAAAACATATTTGTTATACTAAATTAAAATCCTGCTTTCAAATCCTGTGATAGTAGAAATTATTCATCAGAAAATATTTTTAATGCATTCTTATTACAGTTCAAGCAATTATGTGTGATACTTTTTTCGGCAAATCATGGTGCAAAGACAAAGAGCAGCTCGTAAGCTGTACACTACAGAAAATCTAGTCCAATTTAAAAGACTAATTAAGTGCTGGGATGGGGCCACCTGCAGATGCAATGTATGCCTTCGTAATTAATTCTTTATATAATGTATTAAAAATTTTCTATAAGCATTCCGTTAATTCGTATTTTTTTCCTGTAAATAATCGAATTAGACTAGTTGCATTTGTAGCTAAAAGTAATTTCGATTTAAAATAAAAGACACACACACACTCTATATTACGCTTTCTTCTTCGCTTATTTTTCATGTCTATGATTTTTTAATTGAAATCTGTCTCTTCTTTCGGATATTCCATGGAAAATCTAACATTTCTAAGGGTTCTGTTTTAGTGCATATATTCTATTGCGTTTTAAGTATTTACAGATAGAATTTATAGACTATTATTGCTATTCATACTTCGCCACACGCTCCACATTTATTAAAATCTAACATTTCCCGGGGAGGAACAACAGCAAATTGCTTCAAACGATAATTTTATTTTTCTTACCGCTCTATGACTTATACGTTTTAGGTATCGAAATATCGCAAGATGCTAATTGCAGTTGCTGAGCAGAATATTGTGGTAATTAATGGAAATTTATTTCAACAACAATAAACTTCAAGCCTGACGCATCGAATATTCTTTGTAATGTCATTTGATGTTAAGGGCAAGAATAGATTACCTTGTGTCGCAAACATTGCAGCCAACTCTCACTGGTTGCTTATAAAATTCTTATTTTTAATCTTATTTTAATTTTGATTTACCAATTTCATGCAATAAAAACTTGCAACTTAAAGTTTGATACCTACTTCTTTGTATTTTGCTAAACCATTAGCTAAGATTTAGTGGACATTGTGGAGGAATATTGAAAAAACCTTAGTAGTATCTCTGAAGGAAGAAGGCTGAGCTTCAGTGCACGCAGGGAAATGGCTACCAGTTGCTTCATGTGCTTTTTAAATCATTTGGCTTTGAAATGATCAGTATTAAATGTATTCGACATATGTAAACGGATCTTCCTTATTTGTTTTTGCCTTTCCTACCATAGTCATGCTTATCATGGCAACACAGGTGACATTCGTCTGAGCATGCGCCGTTCTTAAGGGATGTCGAGGGCAGCCATTTTAGCCCGCGAAAATTCAACTCATTGCTGACGTGATAATGGGCGTTTGGTAATTTTGCACATATCATGGCACAATAGACGATTGCGCTAAAGATGGCGTCGAGGAATTTTTTACCAAGATCCTTTGCGGTATTGAAGAAATCAACAAATCAAATCATTCGAAATTCAATTCGACGCAAAGCATCATGGTAAAAAATTTCTGTCCGCCATCTTTAGCGCAATCGTCTATTAAACTTCTTAATTCATTAAACCTTCGTTTTTTTAGAATGGAAAAGAATGGATGTTCATATCTTACGATGGTGGCACTTCATTCACACCTGTCTACTTCCTTGGCTGGAATGCTGTTTTAGGAATCAGTTTAATCAGTTTAATAATACAGGTTTGAACTTTCCAGCTTTTCAAATTGATGAGCTATGGATGCATCTGCAATTTGAAAGTTTAAACGTATCAATTTCCAAAACGTATCAATGCATTCTTTTGATGTTTTTTCCTTCTGTCATCCCTTGTGCACTTTAATATCTAAGCTTTTTGATATTTTTGCACTTATATGCTGTGGCCTGGGAAGTACAGGGTGAACGGTAAATTTCCGACCCCTGCTCTTAGCAAAGCAAATTTAGCTGCGAGAAGTAGTAGAACAGAAACTGGAATATTAATCTATTTGATATGTAGTTTCATTGTACAGATAATACCTTGATGCTTACATTGTTTCATTTATAAAGTAATATATTTCATACTCGTAACTCAGCTAAGTTTGTTAAATGAGCATGATAATTAAAACCCTCTTACAATGACCTGTAAATCAAGTCTTTGAACCTTTTTCATGACACTGATGTGGTGTGTGTGGGATTCGAAACCCGTCCGTCTGAACTGTTCTGACCGTAAAGTCAAAGGATTACACCACTGCGCCACAACGCCTTCAGAATTTGAAATTGAATATGGTTTACTTCGTTGATTCTATTTCTCGAATGCTCGTTTTGTGCCTGTAATGATAATTTTTTTATGAAGATAAGAAAACTACAATCAATATTTACATTACGCTGTACCATCAATAGTTAAAAAAGACACAATGTCACTGGGTCTTCACTATGAATGTCACTTACACAATCAAATCAATTTTCAAAACACAAAACAGACAACAACACAACAAAATGAAGGTAGATTACTGGTCAAAAATTTTAGCGTCTCAATCTCGTAGGTGTAAAAAACGAGAAAAACATACTTACTAAGCTTTGGTTTTTTCCCCAGTAAACAATGATGATTATCTTATTGTAGGATGTCAAGATATTAGATGTTCACATTCATTCAGTATTTGATCGTGCTACTTTGCTTCTTGGTATCACCAGTGATTTTAACACAGATGCAGTAAGTTTCAATTGCATATTTTTTCGTACCTAAGTTATACAATATCTACATATTACCTGTCGTCTACCGGGTAAGTCAAACAAATGTACGTGCGAAAGCCTGTAGCTCTCACACAATTTTTCAGATTCTTATAAACTGGTGATACCTCTGTAGCTAACATATCAACTTAGATAAGAAAATTTAGTTTGTCGAAGCTAACATATCAACTTAGATATATTAGCTTTGACATTTACCGTAAGTTTTTTGTGAAAATTTACCGTAGTTTATCAGAATGGGTCGTATTCTTCTGAAATTACAAAAAAGCTTCATCTCAAAATCCTTCAAAACAGGTCTGAAATCCTTGATCAAATTTTCTAGAAATCCATTCTCGTGAGCATAGAAAATAGACAAAAAAGGCTGAAAGACAGTCCCAAGAGTATACGATTATCCAGTAGCCTCTTTGTATATCTTGTAAATGTTTGAGCAACGAGATAGGCGGATATAATTTGATTTTGATAGCTGTGTATAGGGCTAAATTGCCAGCAAATTTCATCAAGGATCTGAGGCCTGTTTTGAAGGATTTTGAGATGATGCATTTTTAAAAAGTCACATGCAATTTGAGAACGATACGAGCGATTTCCACAAACTAATTTTTCTATCTAAATGTCAGCTACACAAGCTTTACCAGTATATAGGAATCTGATAAATTTGAGAGCAGCAGGCTTTTAAAAACGTATATTCTTTATTTTGACTCACCCGGTATATGAGCTGGAATGTGTAACCTTGACCAAAGAACTTTATTTATTGCTCAAACTTGATTGTTCTCGTTTGGGAAGAAACAATCATCTTTTCTATACGTTATAAACGCATACCTTTATGTCATTTACTTAGTAATTGGAACATACTGATAAAAACAAGAAATCTCATGATCTTATATTAATTTTTGTAATTTCAGTTCTTAGTGGATTACTCTTTCGTTGATAATGTCTGGTACATGCTCCAAAAGTTGAGCTATGGTAAGTACTGGTACTTGAACAATGTATTATGTAATCTACACGTTGGGTGAAATGCGGATAACTAATTTGATCGTTGGCATTAGCTGCGCGAAAAGACGAATTTGCGATGAATACTGCGTGGCCCAAGAAAAGCTATTCTGTTTGGATGGCTAGAAACTTTATTAGTTATTTTGCCACCAAAATTGCACTCAAGTATGCCCGAAAGGGTGAACATAGAGTTCTTGATGTCACACAACATTCTAGGGCGATGTTAAGGTATTAAAATATCAAACAAATAAATTATTTATTACCTCGTTCTCTAAGCTTTCTCAACAACTCAAAATAGTTTACGTTACTTCCAGTCAGTCAGTCAGTCAGTCAGTCAGTCAGTCAGTCAGTCAGTCAGTCAGTCAGTCAGTCAGTCAGTCAGTCAGTCAGTCAGTCAGTCAGTCAGTCAGTCAGTNATCGCTTTTGAACTGAAACAACAGACATTCCTGAAAATAATTTGAAGGATTAGGAAGCTTTTTTTCCCTGCATCTATTTATGTTCCCACTATTGTGTGTTAAAATATGTTGTTAATACAGCCATATGATGTTTTGATGGTTCTTGCGCGTGCATAAGATCATGTAGTTTGCGTCACAGACCATAACCAGAGGGAGTTATGGTCTGTGGGATGGACTCACTTTTGTTGTCCCAACGACTTCAGTATAAACAAATTAAACAGACCAAGAGCTAGACAAGCCAATATCATTATTGATTACAAAGTACTTTGTAATCTAAGGAGCGAGTTCAAAGTCCGTCCGTCCGTCAGTCAGTCAGTCAGTCAGTCAGTCAGTCAGGCAGTCAGTCAGTCAGTCAGTCAGTCAGTCAGTCAGTCAGTCAGTCAGTAATTTCGGTTGCCCTAATGTTACATATTTGGTGCCCTTTGGATACATTTATGCCCTAACGCGACTTCTTGAAGTAGCGTTAGGGCACTGGTGCCCTTTAGCTACATACTGGTGCCCTATTGGTCCTTGTGATGCCCTATTGTTACTTCAAGTGCCCTAATGTTACTTCATACCCATAAGGCAATATGTTCATACTTTGCCCTTTGCCCTTTGCCCTGGAAAGTTTGACCTCGATAGCTGATCAGCTGGTAGATGTTGCGTTTTCGTTTGTCATTGACTTTCAGAAAAAGAATTTTACACTTGTGCCCAAATAGAACTCGGTAGAGGTAAGGACTTATTTTTACTAATTTTATTTGTAGAATGCAGTTTCTGCTGGGAACCACGTTTCAACAACTGGCGAAATTCAGAGCAAAGAAATATTATTATTGAGACTTCACTTAGGCCTAATTTAGGCCATGGCTTTTGAGTATGAAGAACAAAGACCTAGAAATGTTAAACAGCTTTTGTAAATTAAAAAACTAATCTTCTCGAAACTTTCCAATGAACATCAATTAAATTTCAATCCAACTCAGACTGCTTAATTATTAATGGCGTAATCTGTAGGTGTACCTTTCTGTGTGTCCTAGCTAGTAGCATTTTGCAGTAAATAGTAAAAAAACTGCTTCAGTAAAATTTGTGTTTGCAAGTGAAAAACTTTATAAGCTTTAACTTCAATACATCTAGAAATGAAATGTTATCTTCAAGGTAGCACTGGCTTTATTTTTGTGAAAACTGAAGAAGAAATGGCATCTTTTATTTGCAGGCCAGTTGTAGGCCATGTTTTTTTTGTTAAGATAAGATTATTTTACTTTTTGATCCTTTACTCTCAGGACAACCAACAAACATCATTACTAAACTTTTAGAAGTTATGATGGAAAGTTGTGAAACATAAAGTTGCACATGTGTTCTATTATCTTTGTATCATGTCAAATTCTACATTAAAAGTGAATCCATTCTTAACTAAAATATGTATGCAACAGTTTGAGGCAATTATTTTTGTTCTATTTAACACAAGAAGTTCAAACTCTCCATGTGCAAACCTTTCATACAGAAGGGTGCTGAAATATAATCTTAATTGTAAGACAGCCTTTTCTTTGGAGAAAGTTGAGAAAAAAAATTTCATGTTTTATTGTGTAGGGTGGTTCCAGAAAAAAAAACCGTACCCCCCCCACCCCCTATGGAAGAGAAATCCTGAAGAATTCAGAAGGGTGCTTCAAAATCCCAAAGATCCGGGGGCATGCTGCATCTGAGAAACAAAAATCTAGGGGTAGGGACATGAAATAAGAAAAATCTGGACCTTTAAGTTGTTTGTAAACTTTTCCATGGGGGGTAAATCGAAAAATCCGGGCACCTCGATAGCTTTAAAGGAAAAATTCAGATCTTTCAAGAGATTTTACCATACAAAATCTGAGGTCTTTCCATTTCTGAAGGCTCTTAGGGGGGGGGGTACGAATATTAACTGGAACCACCCGTGTATGCCAGTATGTTATATTTTTGTTAAGATGGAAATGACCCATTCTTACCTAAAATAAGCAAAGATTGGAGGCAATTATTTTGTTTAATTCTTAAGAAATCTTCACATTCTGATAAGAATTCCAGAGTTATACAGTATGAAAGACTGTCAATTTGTTTAAACAAGAATTGTTAAGAAATTCTTGAGAATTCTTTGGAGGAAAACCATGTTGATGTGCGCAAAGCCTGCAATGTTACTTTTAATCCTACGTAATATACTCTAAGGAGAACCAACCAACATTAGTACTGCACCTTCAAAAGTTTTGATAACATGTAAATCAAAAAGGTTGATAGGCACATAAAGGTTTTAACTTCATTTTGTGTCATGTGAAATTCAACATTAAATTTCAGTCTTTAACTGTGATACATTGAAATGACCCATTCTTACCTAAAAAAGCAAAGATTTGAGGCAATGATTGTTGTTTTCATTTAGCATGAGAAGTTCAAACTCTCCATGTTCAAACCTCTCATACAGAAGGGTGCTGAAATGTAATCTCAATTATAAGACAGCTTTTGCTTTGGAGAAAATTGAAAAAGAAATCTCATGTTTTTTGTGTATGTTGTAATTTTGTTAAGATAATTTTACTTTTAATCCTATGTATACTCTTAAGGAGAACCAACCAACATTAGTACTGCACCTTCAAAAGTTTTGATAACACGTAAATCAAAAAGGTTGATAGGCACATAAAGTTTTTAACTTCATTGTGTGTCATGTGAAATTAAACATCAAATTTCAGTTTTTAACTGTGATACATGGAAATGACCCTATTCTTACCTAAAATAAGCAAAGGTTTGAGGCAGGTTATTTTTGTTCTAGTAAATATATAAAGTTTGAGATCTCTCTGTCAAAATATTTCTTTGAGCTCTCTATGCTGAAATGTAATCTCCAAGATAACATTGTTTTTGTTTTTGATAAAATTGCAAGTATCACCACATTTGGTTTCAAAGACTTATATTAGGCATTTCTGAGAGTTTAACAAAAAGCTAAAGTTCTTTTGTTTTTTGCTTTTTTGACAATCTTCCTTGGTATAAATTCTTCTATTTTGTTTGATTCCTCTAAAAAAGATGGCCTTAGACTTTTTTCTGACATTTCAAACAGAAAACCAAAATTCTCATATTGCTTTTCTATATAGACAGAATTTTATATGATAACCCTCCTTTATGATAGCCCTAAAAATATGGCCTTAGATCCAAATTTTCAACAACAAATGTTCCAGTTATTCATTTTCTTGAGGGAGGAACTTTATTGATGATAAACCTCCAAAGTTGAATTGCTTTATCGGATTACCCTCAAAATGGCCTCAGGAGTTTCTTTCAACCTTTCAACAAAGAACTAGGGTTTTCAGTGGTTACTTTTCTAGAAAGAGGAAATTTGTTTATGATTAACTCTCTTTAAACCTATAGTGGTTGGGCTATCTGATATTTTGGGTGGGGGGTGGGCAAACAGCCCCCTGCCCAGTTCTTGACTGATGGTAGTTGGAGCAACAACCCAGCTTGGTCTGCTAATAGCACTATAGGCATTTTGTCTTTGCCTTAACCCTATCTCACCTGGCACTTTTGAATTGGTTGCCATGGCTACGGTGCTATATTTAGACTCTTAAAATTTTCATCATTCGATACAGTAAAGATGTGAGGTTAAACTTGCGCAAACTTGGGATGCTGCATTACGTATTATAGAAGTAGAAAACAAAAACTTGGTAGGGGGGATCCCAACCTCATGTGAGATAGGGTTAAATAATGGAATTGGCTCAATGTGAAGCCTCTTTTTAGAGGCTCAATCGATTTATCGATTGATACTGTCGATCACAAAATAATGGTCGAAAAATTGCGCAGATACGGTATAAGGAACACTGCTGGGAACTGGTTTCAGTCCTACTTAGATCACAGGAAGCAATTTTGCTCTGTAAACGGACAGAGATCAAAGACAAGTGAGGTAACGTGTGGTATACCGCAAGGTTCCTGCTTAGGACCTCTCCTTTTTATCATATATCTGAACGACTTTGAGAAATGCTTGAAATTTTCGCAAGCTAATATCTATGCCGACGATACCAGTGTAACGATCGCGTCGGATGATGTTGAGAAACTGGTCTTCGAGGCACAACAGGAATTGCTCAACCTCTCTGAGTGGATGAGAATAAATAAGTTAAGTCCTAACCCCGCAAAGACAGAATACATGGTAATAGGCCACTCTCGCAAAGTAAACGCGCTGAATATCTCGAGTACGCTCACGTTAAATGGCTCTGATATCAAGCGTGTCACGAAGACGAAATCGCTAGGTGTAACTGTCGACGAAAATCTAAAGTGGGACGAGCAATACAAAATTGTGAAGGGTAAAATCTGTGGAGGGCTCGCGTCACTAAAGAAATTAAAAAATATAATTCCCCAAACAAAGCTATGTAGTGTCTATTACGCCATTGTCGAAAGCCATCTACGTTACGCTAATGTTATTTGGGGCAGCCTTCCTAAAACAAAACTTGATAACCTCCAACGTCTACAGGACAGGGCTCGGTCAATAATAGAAAGCGCCAGATTCAAGGATAACTGGTCATGTGACTGGCTGAGCGTTGAAAATCTTATTCATTTTGATAGATCGGTCATGACATATAAGATTATGAACAAATTAAGCCCTGAAAGCCTCTGGGATAAGTTTCAGCAAAGATCCTCGCAGTCAAACTATGCAACAAGGCACTGTAGAGATCTTCTAATTCCTAGACTAAATACGGAACATGCGAAAAAGGGTTATTACTATTCTGCTGTGAAAGTTTGGAACGATATTCCAGTTAATATTAGAGAACTCCCCACTATTAGTCGCTTTAAAAAAGAACTAAAGGAGTACTTGAAGAGCTGACTGAAAACGTCAATTTAAAAACACGACCCCCTGGAAGAACAGCACCTTACGTTATTTAATTTTTACTTTATATTAACCAATGTATTTATTCTATTTGTATTTATTATATTGTAGCTGAAGGGTTGTATCGTGTATAAATAATTATATCATATCATATCATATCCTATTCGTCCTATTACGCTCTAAGAGAACAGAAGAAACAGAAGCTGCGCTAAAAAAAATTTTTGTCTGTGGATCTTCTCAGAAAAGAACAGTCGTTTCGCGAATACTGTTCTACTGTTCTACAATATGTAAAACCCCAAAGATGGACATTCAGTGGCATAACGGAGAAACGCGGGACACTTGGTAAGGAAACTAGTTATAGGATGTCCACAGATTCAAGAAAATCGATAGTAGTATTTTAGAAAGGAGCTAAGAAACTTAGTCAAAGCCAAATTCAAAAATGTCATGGCAAATATGTTGCAATGGACCCTAATTCTTAAACTCTGGTTTTATGTTTTGAGTGTTATAGAACAGTTTTTCTTCCCACCTGATTTTTTAAAAACTGAAACTTATCTCCAGAATAACAACATCATTCTTGCACCCAAAAAATAAGAAACAAATTAAGAAATTTTTACTCCTAACAGGGAGAAATTTTCATATGAAAATAAGAAACTTTATGAACTATGGGCTGATTAAATTCTCAAAAAATTGTTGCCATTGTGCAATAAGGCAAAGGGCCTCATGTGTGGTTTATTTGAGACCACACTCTCTGGAACCTGGCAAGATGCCAATTTGATGGAAAATATGGAGCTAAAATTTGAACTCAGAGAATTACGATTTAACGCTAGTTGATCTTGAAAAATATTGTGAATGAGCGCTTTAAAAGGCTCTACCTCTTCCACCGAGTTACATTCATAGAAATTAACAGCCTTTCTTTTCCTTTCAGAAGTGATCTTAAAATTGGACAGCTAGTCCCATTTTAGAAGTGTACATAGATTGGTAAGTGAAACTAGAATTCTTTTCTCCATGTTTTGAGTCAGTCGCTATTGTTAAATGAAAGTAAGTTTTTGTAATTTATTGCTGCTCTGAAGAAAAGACCCTGCGAGGAATTTGGCACACCCGTTATATCCGCTCAGCTATCTGTGAACAGTCTTAGGTAAGCCTTGTCATTTCAAGCAATTCTTCTGTGAAAAAATGACCTGAGTTGTTTATAAAGAAGAGGATTGCTATTCATTACTAACCTAAAGGAAAACTTTCTTATATGTGAAAGTGGCTCAGAATTTCTTCAGCCTACGGTCCTCTTTCCTGTGTTTAGGCTAAACATATCAACAATTATATCTCTAACTCATTGATGGCATAAAGATCTGATTCCACTTGCTTAGTCTACGGAGCTCAAGCCTATGGAAAATATATTTATTTGCAATGTATCTGCTGCCGTTTGCCTAAATCAAATAGAAAGTCATAATTTTCTAAGCTTAGCTTATAAAGATAAAACCCCTTTAAATAGACTAACTGGCTCAAAACTCTACAAAAAATGTTGGCGTATCCCCTTAGAAAGGCCATTGTCTCGTATCCCTTGTTGGCGTATCCCTTTAGGTCAGCCTCTTTGGTCAGTTTATGGTCAATTCAGAGACTCCATTCATTCTTTCGATTGCACTGCAAAATGAGGGCCTGAGCTGTTTGGAACCCTCCTTCCAAAATGAAACTGTTTTTATCTAATACTGCTCCAAATAGAGTATGTATTGAATCCAGTCCTTATATCTCGCGTTACATCTTGCATCAATGGATCTTTGCCTTTATGTCTTCGAATGAGGGGTAATCAATTTGTTGAAGACTGGACTCTCTTTCATCGAGTTATAATTGCATAGAAAGTAACAACTATTTTTCTTTGCAGAATTCGTGGTGTTGTTGGAAACCGGACCTGCGTTTTGGCAGTTTGAATAATTCGGTAAGTCCCAATTCTTTCTTGGATGACTTTGGTTAGCCTCTTTGGTCAATTTATGGTCAATTCAGAGAATTTATTATTCTTCCTTTTGATTCCACTCGAAAATGAGGGCCTTGGCTGTGTGGAACCTTCCTCCCAAAATAAAATGTTTTCATCGAATCGTACTCCAAACGGAAAATCTATTTAATCCTGTTCATCACATAGTATCTTACAGCTTGTATAAATGGATCGTTGCCTTTATGTTTTCGAATGAGGGGTAATCAATTTGTTGAAGACTGGACTCTCTTTCATCGAGTTATAATTGCATAGAATGTAACAACTATTTTTCTTTGCAGAATTCGTGGTGTTGTTGGAAACCGGACCTGCGTTTTGGCAGTTTGAATAATTCGGTAAGTCCCAATTCTTTCTTGGATGACTTTGGTTAGCCTCTTTGGTCAATTTATGGTCAATTCAGAGAATTTATTATTCTTCCTTTTGATTCCACTCGAAAATGAGGGCCTTGGCTGTGTGGAACCTTCCTCCCAAAATAAAATGTTTTCATCGAATCGTACTCCAAACGGAAAATCTATTTAATCCTGTTCATCACATAGTATCTTACAGCTTGTATAAATGGATCGTTGCCTTTATGTTTTCGAATGAGGGGTAATCAATTTGTTGAAGACTGGACTCTCTTTCATCGAGTTATAATTGCATAGAATGTAACAACTATTTTTCTTTGCAGAATTCGTGGTGTTGTTGGAAACCGTCCCTTCGTTTTGGCAGTTTGAATTATTCGGTAAGTCCCAATTCTTTCTTGGATGACTTTGGTCAGCCTCTTTGGTCAATTTATGGTCAATTCAGAGAATTTATTATTCTTCCTTTTGATTCCACTCCAAAATGAGCGCCTAGGCAGTTTGGAACGCTCCTCCAAAATAAAACGTTTTCATCTAATTGTACTCCAAACAGAGTATCTATTTATTCCTGTCCTGACATAGTATCTTACAGCTTGTATAAATGGATCGTTGCCTTTATGTTTTCGAATGAGGGGTAATCAATTTGTTGAAGACTGGACTCTCTTTCATCGAGTTATAATTGCATAGAAAGTAACAACTATTTTTCTTTGCAGAATTCGTGGTGTTGTTGGAAACCGGACCTGCGTTTTGGCAGTTTGAATAATTCGGTAAGTCCCAATTCTTTCTTGGATGACTTTGGTCAGCCTCTTTGGTCAATTTATGGTCAATTCAGAGAATTTATTATTCTTCCTTTTGATTCCACTCGAAAATGAGGGCCTTGGCTGTGTGGAACCTTCCTCCCAAAATAGAACGTTTTTCATCTAATAGTTCTCCAAACAGAGTATCTATTTAATCCTGTCCTGACATAGTATCTTACAGCTTGTATAAATGGATCGTTGCCTTTATGTCTTCGAATGAGGGGTAATCAATTTGTTGAAGACTGGACTCTCTTTCATCGAGTTATAATTGCATAGAAAGTAACAACTATTTTTCTTTGCAGAATTCTTGGTGTTGTTGGAAACCGGACCTGCGTTTTGGCAGTTTGAATAATTCGGTAAGTCCCAATTCTTTCTTGGATGACTTTGGTTAGCCTCTTTGGTCAATTTATGGTCAATTCAGATAATTTATTATTCTTCCTTTTGATTCCACTCGAAAATGAGGGCCTTGGCTGTGTGGAACCTTCCTCCCAAAATAAAATGTTTTCATCGAATCGTACTCCAAACGGAAAATCTATTTAATCCTGTTCATCACATAGTATCTTACAGCTTGTATAAATGGATCGTTGCCTTTATGTTTTCGAATGAGGGGTAATCAATTTGTTGAAGACTGGACTCTCTTTCATCGAGTTATAATTGCATAGAATGTAACAACTATTTTTCTTTGCAGAATTCGGGTTGCTGTTGGAAACCGTCCCTTCGTTTTGGCAGTGTAAATATATCGGTAAGTTGCAATTCTTTCTTGGATGACTTTGGTCAGCCTCTTTGGTCAATTTATGGTCAATTCAGAGAATCTATTCTTTCTTTCGATTTCACTCGAATATAAGGGCCTGAGCTGTTTGGAACCCTCCTTCCAAAATGAAACGGTTTTTATCTAATACTGCTCCAAATAGAGTATGTATTGAATCCAGTCCTTATATCTCACATTACATCTTGCATCAATGGATCTTTGCCTTTATGTCTTTGAATCAGGGGTAATCAATTTGTTGAAGACTGGACTCTCTTTCATCGAGTTATAATTGCATAGAAAGTAACAACTATTTTTCTTTGCAGAATTCGTGGTGTTGTTGGAAACCGGACCTGCGTTTTAGCAGTGTAAATATATCGATAAGTCGCAATTCTTTCTTGGATGCTTTAGGTCAGCCTCTTTGGTCAATTTATTGTCAATTCAGAGACTCCATTCATTCTTTCGATTGCACTGCAAAGTGAGGGCCTGAGCTGTTTGGAACCCTCCTTCCAAAATGAAACTGTTTTTATCTAATACTGTTCCAAATAGTAACTCTATTTGGAGCAGTATTAGATGAAATGAAAAAAAGTTTCACATTGGAAGGAAGATTTTTCGAACAACTCATGCCCGCTTTTTAGAGTGCAATATTATGAAATAATGGAGTCTATGAACATACCATAAACTGACAAAAAAGGATGTCTCAAGTAATCGAAGAAAGAATTGTGACTTACCGATTTATTTACACTGCCAAAACGCAGGTACTATTACCAACAACACCACGAATTCTGCAAAGAAAAATAGTTGTTACTTTCTATGCAATTATAACTCGATGAAAGAGAGTCCAGTCCTCGACAAATTGATTACCCCTCATTCGAAAACATAAAGGCAACGATCCATTTATACAAGCTGTAAGATACTATATCAGGACAGGAATAAATACATACACTGTTTGAAGTATAATTAGACGAAAACGTTTTATTTTGGGAGGAGCGTTCCAAACTGCCTAGGCGCTCATTTTGGAGTGCAATCAAAAGAAAGAATAGATTCTCTGAATTGACCATAAACTGACAAAAGAGGCTGACCAAAGTCATCCAAGAAAGAATTGTAACTTACCGATATATTTACACTGTCAAAACGCAGGGACGGTTTCCAACAACAACACGAATTCTGGAAAGAAAAATAGTTGTTACTTTCTATGCAATTATAACTCGATGAAAGAGAGTCCAGTCTTCAACAAATTGATTACCCCTGATTCGAAGACATAAAGGCAACGATCCATTTATACAAGCTTTAATGTGAGATATAAGGACTGGATTCAATACATACTCTATTGAAATCCATTCTTATGTGGCACCTTAGAGTTTTCATAAGCTGATATTTGCTGTTCGTGTGTCCTTTAAGCATGGACAACCATTTTGTAAAGACAGCACTCTCTTTAATTGAGTTATATGCATATAAGATAACACTATTTTTCGTTACAGTATTGCTGATACAGATTGCGAGGTCACCTTTGTAAATAAATTGTGTGTAAATAAATCGGTAAGTGGCAATTCGTTTCAATAGTTCTTTGGGAAACAGAAGTTTGCTATTGATTGCTCCTATGAATAGAATATTATGTTTAAGATGTAAAAAGCGCATTAGTTGTTCCAATCCCCCTTTATCAAACAAAAAGTTGGCTACTGTAAAATTAACCTCGTTCTATGTGAACTATCTTAAAATTACATTAATCTATTATTTCCTATCTCTTTAGATGTAATGGACATAGGAAACACAGAGTCTTTACTCGATGTGATGGAAGCGTCTACATCATCTCTCTTAGCTTTTGCTAATGTACGTTTTGATTCATTTATGTTCTTTCTACTACTGAAATAACCTGATGTTTGGGGCAAAATGATTGGTTTGCGTTGAAAAAGAGCATTTTGATACCTCTGAAACTTAGGCTGCTTCCTTCGGATCCATCTTATTTTATTACAACTACAAAGTGAAGCAATAATGTAACTATGTAATGTAAAATTGACTATCAATAATGTAAATGAAAGTGATATTATCAATTCATTATTTTGTGTCAAACAATAGGAATTCCACAAAACAATTCGTTGGTAGATGAACAAAACAAGCTACTGGGTGTCCCAAAAAAGTACTCCTTTTTAAAAAATCACCAAAACCCGATATCAAACCTATGATGAAATTTTCTTTTTGATTTGTTTTTTCAACGACCCAAAAATTTTTAAAGATGACAAATATTTTCAATACTTTAAGCTTAAAAATTGCACCTTGAAAGACCTTATTTTGAGATATACTTTCTAAGAAACATATTCAATCTTGCCTAAGAGCCAAATTTTTTTAATTTTTTATCACCCTTGAAGTCTCCAATTATCATCCTTGGAGTGTGCGTTTCTTTCTGTCATTTATGACCAAATTAAACGCTTAATATACACACAAAATTGATCTGGTAATCATCAGTTCTTTTTTGCAGTATGCTTCAAAACCAGGCAGCTCTAAAAAGTGCAAAAATTGTTCATTTTAAAACCAATTACAATATCGGCTATATCTGGGAAAATAATTTGGTCCTTGCTCTACTTGCCAAAAGAAGACGGCTATGTAATCAAATTTTGGTAATTTTTCAAACAGGAGTACCTTTTTGAGACACCCGGTACTATGAGAAATAAATAACGAGTAAATGAGATGCACCTAAATACAAAATACTTGTTTATCTTAAGATTTTCAAGGAAGCTTCGACTGCAACTTCCTTGGATTTTTTGTTGAGGCGTTATTTTAATCACTAACATTCTGTCATTACTTCATTTGGATTTACAGAAAAAGAATCTTAATCGAAGTCATACTTGGATGCTTAAATATTTACAATGTGTCATTTATAGGGCAATCCAAACTACCTTGTGGAATGTTGTAATGACTTATGTTTTTCTTACTACAGGGAAGCTCAAATTTAGAGCTTTCACCATCGCATTACCGAAGCAGCTATACAAGCTCAACAGAGAATTACAGTATGTATAATTTGTTCATATTTGCTTTCTACCGGGCAAGTGAAAAAAACTGGGGCGTTTGCCAAGTTTTATAGATGCAATTTATTTCATTGCACTCACAGCTAAGGTAGTAGCTACAGATAAACAATTAATTCAAAAAAGGTGTCCGCATTGCTCCATGCTCATATTCATGCAATTGTGAACTTCTAAGCCATGAGAAACATACTGTTTCTCTTCCAAACAGTTGAAACAAGACATACATTTTGTTAAAGCACACAAGGAGAAAATATTGTTATTTATTTTGTATCCTTCGGGAACTATTCATTAGCTATCATTTTTCTGAAGCAGAAAGTCATTTTTGCCAAAATATAGCTTGATAAATGGCCCACAATTTTTCTGACTCACCCGGTCCATTTTTAACTTTTCAGTCAAAAGCGGAGTTCTTTATATTTACTTTAATATCATGTCAATATTAAAGAATTGATCATCTGAAATTCTCTTCAAATTGCATCGTAAAACTCAAAGAAATCTTCTTCAGAAACTCGGCATTTACTCTAGCTTCGCTCAAATACTGCAGGAGAAAATTCACACAAAAGGAAGACAGTCTCATTTCCACAGTCTTCTTTCAGGAGATTGAAAAAGGAGCTACCATAAGCAGATTAAAGGTAGCAAAACGTTTCAAAGATCATCCCGGACTGAGCCACATCTATAGAAAGTGCAATTCAACCGATCTGGAAAACAAGATAAGAAACATGCGGAGGGCCTACCGCAACAAGCATCGAGGGTGAACTGATAGATACATATTTAAAGCTATTCATGGATTGAGTGCAGTATTCGTTGTAGAATGTTCACTACAGGGTGTTCCAAAAAATTGTTTGACGTTTGATTAAATATTAAAANATTCACACAAAAGGAAGACAGTCTCATTTCCACAGTCTTCTTTCAGGAGATTGAAAAAGGAGCTACCATAAGCAGATTAAAGGTAGCAAAACGTTTCAAAGATCATCCCGGACTGAGCCACATCTATAGAAAGTGCAATTCAACCGATCTGGAAAACAAGATAAGAAACATGCGGAGGGCCTACCGCAACAAGCATCGAGGGTGAACTGATAGATACATATTTAAAGCTATTCATGGATTGAGTGCAGTATTCGTTGTAGAATGTTCACTACAGGGTGTTCCAAAAAATTGTTTGACGTTTGATTAAATATTAAAAAATAACGAAATGATGAACGGGCTCCGTGGTAAAATAACCATGTTGCGGAGATTTTAAATTAATTTTTAACACCTGAATCTTGCAAATCCGCTAAAAATTTACAGAGTTACAAGCTTTTGAAGTTCAAGTTTGTGCGAAAGCTGAAACCAGACGCCCCTAAATAGCATTTGTAGTGAAAGTAGAATCTCGTTAATTAAAAGCAAATCAAATGGAATTTGAAAAGCACTTTCGATAACCTACCGTTCTCTAACATTAAATCAAGGTTATGGATGCTTAGAGGAATCCTTTTGAGCACAATTTGAAATAACTCGGTCTCTCATCGATTAAGTTTTCATTCAATGTTTTCGGATACTTGTATCCTTAAGTAAATTCTGGCAATGGTTACAAGAATTAAATTACTTTCGAAGTCCTATTTGGTTCGCTCTGATATCAACGAGAGGTATGACATTGGATAGTCTCCTTTTACCTCTTGTCTTTTCGCAAAACAAGTCAGTTAAGGGCGTCTGGTTTCAGCTTTCGCACAAACATGAACTTCAAAAGCTTATAACTCCGTTAATTTTTAGCGGATTTGCAAGATTCTAGCGTCATAACTTAATTTAAGATCTTAGTAACAGGGATCTAACCAGGAGCCCGTTTGTTTCATCGTTTTTTTTAATATTTAATCAAACATCAATCAATTTTTTGGGGACACCCTGTACTTACAAACTTAGCAGTCTGATTGGGCATCAACTCATTCCACACAGGATATCATCCGATACACGCACGCTCCAACAAGTATAGGATCATTTGAAAAGAAAACAAAACAAATATTTAAAGATCCAATCTTAGCAAAAGGCATTGTTTCAGTCCTGCTTTCGATTTATATGATTCAAATCAAATAATCTTGTACTTTATGATAGTGATGCTGTTTATGGGATGGTTCCTATTTGGTTCGTAATATGCACGGTGTCCTTCGGCTGTTGAAGTTTGTTTTAGAATAGAGCATTCGTTGTAGTATGCTCAATACTTATAGGAACTTAGCAATCCGATCGGGCATTAACTCATTCCACACAGGATCTCATCCGATAAACACACGCTCCAACAAGATCATGTTAAAAGAAAGAAAACACAAATGATGAAACGATTCACTGTGAACAATAAGTACATCTCGGTTCTGCTTTCGAGTTTCTTGATTAAAAGTTAAATATTCTTGTACTTTATGATAGTGATGCTGTTTATGGGATGGTTCCTATTTGGTTCGTAATATGCACGGTGTCCTTCAGCTGTTCAAGCATTTATTAGGATAGAGCATTCGTTGNGTGTAGTGTAGTGTAGTGTAGTGTAGTGTAGTGTAGTGTAGTGTAGTGTAGTGTAGTGTAGTGTAGTGTAGTGTAGTGTAGTGTAGTGTAGTGTAGTGTAGTGTAGTATGCCTTATGATTTTGAGATAGTGATACACCCCTCGACACCAATAAAGGCAAGTTGCTCACTTTCTTTTCTCCCTTCTTGCTTCTCCTTCCCTCCTCCACTATCTCCCCTTTCTTTTCCTCTCTAATTCTAATTGAGCATGCTCACTACCAAACAGGGCATTTGCCAATATTATTGCTTTCATATCCAAGGAACAGCAGCATAGGCCTGAATCTTTGAAAATAGTAAATTCTTGCTGAGAGAAAATAGTAAAAACAATAGGAATCTCGGATTTTGGTAGCATAAGCACTGAATTTTGAACAATAGGACTTCCAGCTGATTGAAAATAACGAGAAGGAAATGCAAGATGTTTGGTCATTTTTATCATTCTTCGCAAAATGAATAGCTACGGAAAGGAAATTAAGATTTTCGAAACATTTCTTGATAAACTTATTCCTAATACTTTGGTACATACTTGTTCAAGGAGCTAAGGATTATCAAAAAATTAAGAGGAATGGTAGCGTCCTGAATTTACCAAGGGCGGGCAAGTACTGTCAAATTTTCCACCCCATGTTTGTCAAAAAGGATAAGGATGGGGGAAAGACATCACAATGTATGACGTTGCTGCCATAACAACCAGTTTTTGGGACAAAGGTGTAATTTGTCAAATGTATTCTTCTTTTTATCAATAGTAGATCATCAAATTTTAATTTTCTTCAAAGTTTATTCTTCATCTGTTCTATCTGATCAAAAATAATATGCTTTACCCTTCACTGGTTCTAACTGGTGTCCCAATAAACAGTACTCCTGTTTGAAAAATCAGTAAGAATTGATTGCATGGCCGATCTTTAAATTTATTTTTTTGGCAAGTAGATCACAGACCAAATTATTTTCCCAGATATACGTAGCTGATCTCGTGATTGGTTTCAAAATTATCAAATTTTTCTCTTTTTATCGTGGCCTGGTTTTGAAGCATACTGCAAAAAGTATTGATGATTACCGGTTTAATTTCTTTTTTACATCGAGTTTCTAGTTGGGTCATAAATATCAGAAATAAACGCAAACTATCTTTGTAGACTTGAAGGATAATAAAAAATCTCAAAGTAATGGCCGTTAGGCAAGATTTACGATGTTGCTTAAAAAGTATAGCTCAGAATAAGATTTTTCAACCTGTTATTGTACACCCTTTAAGTAATAAAAACGGTATTTTATCATCTTTAAATATATTTGAATCACTGATAAAAGAGATCAAAAAGAAAATTTGATAATAAGTATGATAATCGAATTTTGGTGATTTTTTAAACAGGAGTACTTTATTGGGGACACCTGGTACCTTGTCAGGAAAATTCACACGAAAAAGACAACGAAAAAACGGTTCTAACTTCCGGCAAGTTTACACAAAAAGACCAAAAACTCAAATGTTTAGAATGCTGTTTAGAAATTGTTTAGAATGTTATGATGGAAGAAGGAATTGTCAGTTGCTAAAACTACCGGTTTTGGGACAATTCTACTTTTTTGGTACAATTACAACGCGGTTTCGGATAACGTTCGTTGAAAACCAGAGTGGTGTCACCCACCACACTCATGTGCATACTCAATGGTATGATGCGCGTCGATACGCATAGAATATTTGAAGTGGAAACCCATCTTACGTGCTTGTGCTGCTAGGAACAGGATTTTTTCGAAACCCTCCCGGTAACTGGTTGAAAGTGCCACCAATTATATCCTGTATAATTATGTGCCATTAATTTTTAATTTCAAATTATTTTCAGATCATATCCAGCCTCATACTGGTCGTGCTACTGCTACAAGTGATGACCAAACGGCAGCCTCTGCGACTGGTGTAGTATCCCAGGTAGGAATGATGAAAGATCTTTAGAATGATCGATTCCTCTTAATCAATACTAAAATCTCAAAGGAGATGTCAGGCAAATAATTACTATATGGCAAAGCAAATATAGTATAGTGTAATATAATATAGCAAATATGCATTGCAATTCACCGACTTTTTCGCATCACGTCTAATGTGAGACAGATTCTACTAATATTCTACAAATTACTCATTTTGCCGTTATATATCTTTGCAGCATTACAATGCAAGAGGTATCACCATATCTCATTCTCTATGTATATGCTGAATTGACTCCGTCCAAATGTATCCTTGTAACTTAAGAGTTGTGCTCTCAACGTACATCATCTAGTTAGAACGATGTAAGTAGTCATCAATAAGCCTAATTTCTTTGCAGCAAATATCTATATTAGTATTCACACAGAATCAACTCAAGAAAACACACATATTCAACGTAGTGTCATCACAAAAAAATTGTGATTTCATTCATTTTATTTCAATAAAAAGAAAATATTTAGCAACCTTTTGTGTTTCATATAAGTGGGGGGGGGGGGTTAATAGAAAGGGGGCTTATTTTAAATTCTAGCTTGAAAGGAAGGGACTTATTAGAGAGGGGACGTGATGGAGAGGGGCTACAAAGAGAGTCTCTTTCCCTCCCTAACGAATGCGAAATACGACAGCAGGCCCGAGCGGCAAGCCTAGTTAGCTATATTCTCTGATTTAGTGCAAGTTTACTATCTGTCAATTCCTTGAACAAGTCTGCGGATTTACAGAACATTTGCGTGTGATATCAGTAGAACTACAGAGAAAGTGGATCTGTTACTCAACATTATGAATCAAAAAGGTTCATTGAAATCAGCAGGCTATTAGCAGTAAACTCAAAGCACGTGGTTAACAATTTTACTATGAATATCCATATTAATTGTAAAGATATTTTCTTTAACAGAGACCAGATGTCACCGAGGCCATGCAATGCAAAGATGATTGCTTTGTAGGTATGTTGTCAAACTACTCTGTACCCTTAAAAAATGTTAGGGAGAGAAATATGTTAAAAATTCTGTGGAAAGTTTAATGTTTATGAAGATCTTACATTTTATTTATTTTTTTTAGATGTGGCAGATGATGAATATTCACGATTGATGAGCAAAGCCATGCTGGGGGGAAATGTTGCGAATGCCCAAAAGGTATGCCTTTATCTAAATATTAAACTTGGTAAACCAGCATGTCTGTAAAATGAGTTTTATGCGCGCGCAGATGTCAATTGAAACCGAGGCAAGGTTACAATCCTTTGAAATTAGGCTCATTAGAAACGCTTCTTGCCTCAGCTCTAGAAAGAACAGATCTTCTTATTTACGCCTGGAGCGATAGCAGCAACAACCACTAGCAAAGGTAAAGGACTTATGTAAAGAGCCTGCTTTGAAATTCGACAAACAAACCAAAACAAACACAAGATAGCCACACAGAAACCTGCAGAAGAATGGCGGATATTCAAAGCTGGCTTACAGTTTCTTTTTCTTTTCTATTTAGGTTTTTGATAGATATATCGTAAATTTATAATCAGATGAATATTGTATTAAGTTTTATTTTTAGTTGCAGTGTTCAATTGTAAATCAGCTATTCAAACTGAATTGAACCCTGGGTAAGGAATTGTAAAATAACAAAATAGAATAAATAAATGAACCCAAAAAAATAACTGTACAAACGACTAACCCAAAAAATTAATGCTTGCCCAAAGTTTTGACCCAAAAAAGTACCCTGAGCACCCCTATCCTAAATATACCAGAGTACCCCCCCTGGACATACTTTACGGATACCCCTTGCAAACCTTACAAACTGTGGAATGGAAGAAATAGTCGAACTCCCTGAAATGGAATGGATTTGACGATGAGATATTCTCGGATTTTAGTTTAACACTAAATATCTTATGTTTTGTCTTAAAAGTTATTTTCGCATTAAACTCCAACTTCAAGTCACTTGTGCAATCTATTTTGTAGATATTTGAAGCTTGGCGTGCAAGGAAGGAAATTAAAAAGAACATTCCAGAGAAGGACACGAGAATTAAGGTAAAATGTCCAGTTGACGAGTGCCAGAAACAAGTTATAAACTTGGCTAGACATCTTAGGCTAATCCATCACTGGAATGATATAGATGCAAGGAATGCTAGAGGAAATTTTTGCTTGAGGAAAGAACGAGATTTAACAACAACAAAGAAGAAGAAGAAGAATTACACCGCGAAAATTTGCCCAATTAGTTCATGCAAAAAAGTAGTGAAGAGACTGAACAACCACATGAGACAAGTGCACCATTGCAAAGGAAAAGGGTCGGTGAGAGACATCGTAGCAAACGCAAGCGTGCCAAAACCATGCAACAAAAAGCCGAAACTAGTTGATCCAAATAATAACATCGAAAACAAGATTCGACTGCTTCACTTCGAGCCAGAGGAACAAGTGGCACAAGCTGAAGAAGGTTGCGATGCTCTTGAGACTGACGAAGACAGTGACGCAGATAGTGACTTTGTCGAAGATCTTGGAATTGAAGAAGGGCAAGAAGAATTGGAAATAGAAATGGAACAAGTAGTTCCGTCCATAGCAGAGGAGACAGTGATGGAAGCATTCCAAGGTTGGCTTAAGTCGCTGGATGGAGGAAAAAAGAAGGCAAAAGACGCAAAAAGTTATTGCTCGCAAGTTTTAAATATAAAGAGAGCCATCAATGCAGAATTGCCTGATGAAGTTGACGACATTCGGGTGCTACTTGATACGGCAAAGATTAGAACACATTGGTTGAATCCAATCATGGAAAAGCTTAAGCCTGGAAGCGTAAAAGCATACATCCATTCTCTCCATCATTGTTATCTGTTCTTGCTGAGTGTCGATACAATAATCGAGATAAAGGAGCAACAAATATTGTTATGTCAAGCAAAGTTGAAAAACTGGCTCAAGCACATACGACAGCTGTTGAAAAGGCGTGCTTGGCAGAAGAAGGAAGAAGACCTTGAAAAGCTCTCAAAGCCTGACGACTTTAAGGCATTTGACAAGTCACCAGCTGTCCACGAAGCGAAAGAAATCTTGAAAGCATTCGAAACAGCCGCAAAGAAAATTAATCGAACAGATTATAATACAGTTAGGGATTACCTTATAACCTGCCTAACCATCGATAATGCCCCTCGATCCGGTGTGATAGCGAATGTAACAATAAATGCGTTGAGAAAAGCGGAGAGGCAAGGCAGTACCATGCAAGTGACAATTCTGCATCATAAGACTTTCGAATCTAGCGGCCCAGCAAACCTTTGCATGCAACTCGAAACATACCGCTACCTAAACACTTATGTTGAGAAGATAAGGAAGCAAAGGGTCGAGGAGGAAGAAGAGGCACCCTATACGGACAATGTCTTTTTGACATGGCATGCCCAAGAAATGAAATCTGGTAGCATTAGTGGGCAATTATCCTCATTTTGGAGTAAGGTAACCGGCCACTCAACCAACGCCTCCTTGATGAGGAAATCAATCGTGTCCATAATACACGCTCAAAATCCAAACATGAAATCAGATCTGGCTCTACATATGAACCATTCAAGGAGAATGGCTGATGAAGTATACAACGTGCAAAACAAAAAGAATAAGTCTGTCACAACGACAGAAACCTTAAGAAAGGCAATACGAACTTCACAGATAGAACTAACAAATGATAAAATAGAAGATATGTTCAATGATCAGATCAAAACGGGACAAAATCCTTCCATGCAAGAAATAAAAGAAATGTCGGAAACGAACGAAATCCTACGCGGAAGAGAAAGAACAGTATACGATAGAGTAAGGTACCTTATAAGATCGCGCAAAAAACAAAATGATGATGTGGATGCGACAATGGACTGCCAAGAAGAAGATAGTGCAGAGAATATTCAGGCAAGCGAAGACACGTATAATGAGTTGAGTGAAGATCTGTTTTCAGAAAAAGTAGCTGAAGTGAAGGACAAAACTTTCGCAGTGACTGAAGATGATGAAGAAGAAGAAGAAGAAGATCATGAAGCGGAAGAGAACACGAGATCCAGGAGAAAATTCACACAAAAGGAAGACAGTCTCATTTCCACAGTCTTCTTTCAGGAGATTGAAAAAGGAGCTACCATAAGCAGATTAAAGGTAGCAAAACGTTTCAAAGATCATCCCGGACTGAGCCACATCTATAGAAAGTGCAATTCAACAGATCTGGAAAACAAGATAAGAAACATGCGGAGGGCCTACCGCAACAAGCATCGAGGGTGAACTGATAGATACATATTTAAAGCTATTCATGGATTGAGTGCAGTATTCGTTGTAGAATGTTCACTACAGGTTGTTCCAAAAAATTGTTTGACGTTTGATTAAATATTAAAAAATAACGAAATGATGAACGGGCTCCGTGGTAAAATAACCATGTTGCGGAGATTTTAAATTAATTTTTAACACCAGAATCTTGCAAATCCGCTAAAAATTTACAGAGTTACAAGCTTTTGAAGTTCAAGTTTGTGCGAAAGCTGAAACCAGACGCCCCTAAATAGCATTTGTAGTGAAAGTAGAATCTCGTTAATTAAAAGCAAATCAAATGGAATTTGAAAAGCACTTTCGATAACCTACCGTTCTCTAACATTAAATCNATTCACACAAAAGGAAGACAGTCTCATTTCCACAGTCTTCTTTCAGGAGATTGAAAAAGGAGCTACCATAAGCAGATTAAAGGTAGCAAAACGTTTCAAAGATCATCCCGGACTGAGCCACATCTATAGAAAGTGCAATTCAACCGATCTGGAAAACAAGATAAGAAACATGCGGAGGGCCTACCGCAACAAGCATCGAGGGTGAACTGATAGATACATATTTAAAGCTATTCATGGATTGAGTGCAGTATTCGTTGTAGAATGTTCACTACAGGGTGTTCCAAAAAATTGTTTGACGTTTGATTAAATATTAAAAAATAACGAAATGATGAACGGGCTCCGTGGTAAAATAACCATGTTGCGGAGATTTTAAATTAATTTTTAACACCTGAATCTTGCAAATCCGCTAAAAATTTACAGAGTTACAAGCTTTTGAAGTTCAAGTTTGTGCGAAAGCTGAAACCAGACGCCCCTAAATAGCATTTGTAGTGAAAGTAGAATCTCGTTAATTAAAAGCAAATCAAATGGAATTTGAAAAGCACTTTCGATAACCTACCGTTCTCTAACATTAAATCAAGGTTATGGATGCTTAGAGGAATCCTTTTGAGCACAATTTGAAATAACTCGGTCTCTCATCGATTAAGTTTTCATTCAATGTTTTCGGATACTTGTATCCTTAAGTAAATTCTGGCAATGGTTACAAGAATTAAATTACTTTCGAAGTCCTATTTGGTTCGCTCTGATATCAACGAGAGGTATGACATTGGATAGTCTCCTTTTACCTCTTGTCTTTTCGCAAAACAAGTCAGTTAAGGGCGTCTGGTTTCAGCTTTCGCACAAACATGAACTTCAAAAGCTTATAACTCCGTTAATTTTTAGCGGATTTGCAAGATTCTAGCGTCATAACTTAATTTAAGATCTTAGTAACAGGGATCTAACCAGGAGCCCGTTTGTTTCATCGTTTTTTTTAATATTTAATCAAACATCAATCAATTTTTTGGGGACACCCTGTACTTACAAACTTAGCAGTCTGATTGGGCATCAACTCATTCCACACAGGATATCATCCGATACACGCACGCTCCAACAAGTATAGGATCATTTGAAAAGAAAACAAAACAAATATTTAAAGATCCAATCTTAGCAAAAGGCATTGTTTCAGTCCTGCTTTCGATTTATATGATTCAAATCAAATAATCTTGTACTTTATGATAGTGATGCTGTTTATGGGATGGTTCCTATTTGGTTCGTAATATGCACGGTGTCCTTCGGCTGTTGAAGTTTGTTTTAGAATAGAGCATTCGTTGTAGTATGCTCAATACTTATAGGAACTTAGCAATCCGATCGGGCATTAACTCATTCCACACAGGATCTCATCCGATAAACACACGCTCCAACAAGATCATGTTAAAAGAAAGAAAACACAAATGATGAAACGATTCACTGTGAACAATAAGTACATCTCGGTTCTGCTTTCGAGTTTCTTGATTAAAAGTTAAATATTCTTGTACTTTATGATAGTGATGCTGTTTATGGGATGGTTCCTATTTGGTTCGTAATATGCACGGTGTCCTTCAGCTGTTCAAGCATTTATTAGGATAGAGCATTCGTTGTAGTATGTTCACTACTTAGGAACTTAGCAGTCTGGTTGGGCATTAAATCATTCCATATAGGATATCGTCCGATAAACGCAAGCTCCAACAAGATCATGTTAAAAGAAAGAAAACACAAATGATGAAACGATTCACTGTGAACAATAAGTACATCTCGGTTCTGCTTTCGAGTTTCTTGATTAAAAGTTAAATATTCTTGTACTTTATGATAGTGATGCTGTTTATGGGATGGTTCCTATTTGGTTCGTAATATGCACGGTGTCCTTC
>REGM01000031.1:1009529-1025083 GCA_004194415.1 Aurelia aurita
AGACGAGATTAGAAAGACAGCCAAGCGATATGTATTTCTTGATTTTTTTTTTACAAATATAAATTTAAAAAACAACAAGTTATTACAAGATACTGTGGCAGTTGTAGCGAGGAAGGACACACAGTCACCGGGTCCTCACTACAAATGCCACTTACAATGTTCTAAGAAATATCAACGATAAATTAAAATACGAAAAATACACAAAGCAAGGTAAAGACTAAAACAAACAGAAAAGAAAACTAAAGTACCCCCAAAATCCATACAAACAATCCAACCCCCCTCCAAACCACCACCACGAGTGCACCGGCAGGGAGAAACCACAGAGCGGAGGCCGAACCTGGAGGAAACCGAGAAACCGAGCCCAGGAAAGCCTCCCCCCTGAGACTCTAGCAACTCCTTCGTCCAACCCATCACCCGCGATAAAATAAAATGCCAGACCCCCAAGGGGGAAAGCCGCCGAGCACGATCTCCAGAACTCCCCAGATCCAATCCCCGCCCCCAAGAATCCCCTAGCCGACGCCACCGCGGCAGCAATCCGATGAGCAGAGGCGGTCGACACAAACTCCGGGAGCACTTCAGTCAAAATAAAGGGGTTAGGCTGCTGTTATTCCATAAAGTTTAATTGAACCGTCCAGAAGTTTTGATGAAAGAAATAGTTGCTTTTAAGTTGATTCTGTTTGCAAATGTGCTATCATTTGGGTTACCATATAACAACAAGTGACAAAGATCCTTTTAGTTCATTCTAGCAACATCAAATCCGACATCTGAGACTCGACCAAGGAGATCTTGGCGCAATGCGTTAAACTGGGGGCAGTGCAGGAGGTAATGTTCATTATCTTCTCTAGCTGTACCACAAATACACATTGGACTCAAGCATTCAAAATTATGCCTAAATCTGTGTTCGTTCAGAGGGCTAAAGTTAACTCGAGGCCTTGTTAGCAGCTTGACACCCGAAATATCATAAATTTTATAGACTAGGTTTTTCTCAGGTCTGATGATTCGTAGTAATTTGCTCTTGAACACCGCAAGAGAGGGAGAATTTCTTGATTTCAAGGCTATAACGTATTTCTTTATATCTTACAGGAAATTCTACTTTTCCAGGCTTCAAAACAAATTTGTTGGAAAGTACAAATAACCAAAGCAAGATCAAGGATATTATAACAGGTATCGAAGTAATTATTTTACTGCAATATCAAATTTTAACAAAATGATGCCTTTGAAGCATTATTAAGGATTTGCTGATAGTGTGCGAAAATTGATCCCTTGATTTGAAGTCATCATTAATCTAAATCCAAACTCTTACATTCTTTGATAAAAATATTGAAAAATACACTAAGTATTCGTAAGTTTACACTATGACTCAAGCAACAGTGTTGGCACTATTTCGATTTATGTGATTAGTCAGAAAAAGATACTTGGGTCACCGGTTCAATATTATCCATTGTCTAGGTTGTTACAATAGTGTCCCAATGAAATCTGAGATTATCTATTTGAACTTTAAATCAAGCTTAAACTTGCCAAGATATTTAATCGTATTAGATCAATACAACTTGTGGGAAAACATGCAATTCGTGTCAACGTTGATATAGAACTGTTTTACCATTAGTCAAGTCAAGACAACATTTTTTTCATAAGAGTTCATACCTAATACAGGGAATCTTATGCAGCCTAGGAAAGGCAAGTGCTATGTAGCCTGGGCCGCTTAAAAACTAAAGAAATACAGCATATTATGTTAAGCTTGAGTAAAAAGTTTCTATACCTGATAATGTAAACCATGTTGACTAATGGAATCCTTTGCTGAAAATATGTTCTTGTTGAAAATTTCAAAAATTAGGACCTATTTCATCTGTTCAACTATACACTGGAGTTTGACTTGACCTTTCGGGNAAAACATGCAATTCGTGTCAACGTTGATATAGAACTGTTTTACCATTAGTCAAGTCAAGACAACGTTTTGTTCATAAGAGTTCATACCTAATACAAGGAATCTTATGCAGCCTAGGAAAGGCAAGTGCTATGTAGCCTGGGCCGCTTAAAAACTAAAGAAAATACAGCATATTATGTTAAGCTTGAGTAAAAAGTTTCTATACCTGATAATGTAAACCATGTTGACTAATGGAATCCTTTGCTGAAAATATGTTCTTGTTGAAAATTTCAAAAATTAGGACCTATTTCATCTGTTCAACGATACGCTGGAGTTTGACTTGACCTTTCGGGCAGTCAAAAGTTGAAACAATTTCATGACTCAGCCGGTATCACATTTCAAAGGCAAGCTTTCTAGTATCAAAATTTCAGATTGCATCGTCGTGGAGCAACGAATACAATTTCTTCGCGACTATGTTAATTCACTGGGTTGTTATACCAGTTTCTCTGTAATTGCATCAGGTAGTACATGTTCAAATCATGAGTCGTGCGAAACTTGCAGTGGACTTTCTAGGGTCTCAGTACCCGGCTAAATCAGACATCTTAACAACATGATTCTTCGTCGCTCTGTCTCTTGGACTTCTCTTGAATTTTTCAGATAGAAAATCCTTGCATTCCTGCTTGTTTTCGTAAAGAATGATCAGCGCTACTATGAAACAATTCAACATGACAAAGGATATAGATACGTAGTGCAAGTAGAACAGCAAAAATTCTGTAGGGCTATTATGAAATGCAGCCATGCCAGCGATGATATAAAACAAAAGACTGACACAAGAACTGGATAGCATTAGTTCCACAGCAGTAGTCGAGCCTGTAAAATCTGGTTGATCCTCTGGCATAGCATATGTACCTGGGAAGCGTTTGTACTTCTTGGTCTTGATGACCTTTCTAGCTTTGCATTTCCTCTTCCATAACCCAATAAGAACTGCAATTGTCCCGAAGACACAGAGCAGTGATAGTACGACGTTGAAGTACACGAAACTGTTATAGATGGTAGCAAACACGTAGGCTATGTTTATAGTGAAGATGATCAACCCTATGAGTAATACCAAAGCCATCGCTCGATGTCTGTTTAGTGAAGACTTATACCAAGTGCAATTGTAGGCCTGAATAGCCCTGTCAATGCCAATTCCCAACGCTGTGAATGCCGATACGTACTGGAACAAGAAAAAGCCAAAATGAGTGATAATTTCACCGAGGCATTCATTAGAATCGTGATACACAGTGAACAATACAGCAATCATTGGCTGTAGTAGTAGTGCCATTAGGCAGTTAGAGACTGATAAACACCGATAGAGGTTTTTCGTTCTGGACGCTAGCTGCTTGGTATGGGACATAGTGAGAATGACGAGCAAGTTTGATACAAGGTTTAGTGGCATCAATACGGCGTTAAAGACCCCTATATGTGTCGCCTGCCATTCTTTTAATAGTATTCTCAATGAAAATATGTTATTGCAGTCTCCTTGCAGCATCTTGTGTTATTTAGGTCTCAATTTAGGTGATAATTTGGATGCTTCAGTTGCCATAGAAATTTGAGATGTTTGCTTCAGTGTTTTGATTCTCACTCTGCATTAAGAATATCGGACATGATCCCTCAAAAAGCTGCAATGAGGACCTATTTCCAGGACTCAGTTTCCGTACGATTGTACAGTTAGCACTCTAATACCTCTTGACATGTGCACCATACGACAAATGCTCGGCGTAGATGTTTCAGACGCTTTAGTCGCCTTGGAAGTTTGAGATGTTTGCCTCGATGTTTTAATTCCCACTCTGCAATAAGAATATCAGAGATAATCTTCCAAAAAGCTGCTGCGAAGAACCTGTTTCCAGGACTGTGTTTCCGTACGATCGCACTGTTCTGTTATCACTTAGATACCTCGTTGCTTGTTTATCATACGCATGCTCGACGTGATGGCTTTGGTGTGCACTTTTGCTCTTCGTGCAATATCTGAATTGGTACTTTAAGACTCGTTCCATGAACGACTTCGAGAGAAAGCTTTGACTTCAAGAGCATGTTTCAGTAGATTGCTTCATAGCGTGTATCCCATTTGAACTGGCTCGTCTGGTTGAAGTACTGTACCTTATACCGGTCGACCGATCAAGGTATAGATTGATGTGCACATATAATGCAAAAACCAGAGTCCAAACTTGAGAAACAGACTTCTGTTCCGAACACAATGTTTGGCTTCCGCGTTGTAGCAATAGCTTCTTCGATGAACTTTGTTTTACTTCGATTTTAAAGGCCTTGAATGAATTATTTGCTATGGCTTCTAATTGTTTTTTGCTTTATTTTACTGCTCGTTAACTTTTCATACTGCTCCGAGACTTTCGTGTGAATATTTTGCTGCTTGGCCGTTGACGATATCAGACTGCTTTTCAATAAACAATATATGCACTGGCTACATCTGAACAATTGTCTTTTTACATTACTATGTTCAATCACATATTGACAAAGAGCAAATACAGGAAGTTTAAAGTGCGAAATATCACAGCCTTAAATTTCTAACGACCTTTTCGTATCACTTGAACTGTGCAAGATCAAAGCTGTGGGTGTTTTTAACAAAATATCAAAATTCAAATATCAAAAACTGTCTATTTGGGTTTTATCTAATGACAGTGGTGATTGTTTAACGGCATAGCAACTCGATGTAAATGTGGCTATAATAAAAAGTTATAATTATCATGTAAATCAAGCTTTTATTGTGTTTGAAAATCTAATATATCATTCGAGAGATTATGGTATGTCTCAAATTAGATGTCAGGTGGTAAAAATGCCCCCAAAGAACAGCAACCTAAAGTGTTTTACATGAGATGATGTATTGAAGAGGCCCCCCCCCATATTTGTGCGTGAAGCGTTATTTGGCTAATTTACGCGCGTGATTTCGTGATTTTGATATTATTGGCTCGTGATTTCGTGATCAGAGACTCCTTCGTGCAGCATGATTTGTTTAAAATTTGGTCGTTATTTCGTGAAATGGACTTTTAAAGAAAGGATTGATTGATTGATGTGTCTTGTTCGTTCATAGAAACTTTTCTTGCCTTCTTGCGTATTTCAAGTTAATCACAAACCGAAAATCACAAGTTCTTGGCAATGATTTGATCCTAAAGATAAGAAGTGTATTTGCCAGTTATTCAAATAAAAACACGAACCAGACTACAGCATTCTTAAGTTTTTGCAACTTGATCGTGAAAATGCTGTTTTATAGTCCGTGATGGGGTGAAAAACGGAAAATTGACTCGTGAATCCGTTATCCAGGGGTACTATAGGGGAAGGGGGGGGGGCTCATTGAACGAAATCGTTCGTTTCACTGATTTAATTTATACTCCAACATCAATAGTACTCCGTCATACTCCATCAGTAGCTAAATTACAATACAACAAGATGAATTGCCATTATAATACGTAACTTGAATTAAAATAGAGCTGTGACTCCAGGAATATCTCTTCTTCAGTGTTGAAAATTCTGGTAGTATTTCATTGTTATTGTTATTCCAGACAGAAATGGTCGATATGTGATCCTGTTAGAATCGGGTGAATTGCTTACAGGAATGATTGGAGTTAATAACATCACGAAGGTATTAATTTATTAAATTTATGCCTTTCTAGATGAAGAGGCTAACTAAGTAAGTAATTTTTGCCATGAAATGAAAATCTAATTATAACATAAAGTTGGGAAAAATGGAATTGTTTACATAAATCTTCCCACAGCAAAACCAAGATGCAAAAATTTGGGACAAAATATTTCTAGAAAATGAATTTTGGTACGGATTTCTGTTGAAATGTGGGACTTTTAACGAAAATCTAGAACACCTTTCAAAGCAGTAAGTGTAGTATCCTGTACTATGGACACCCTATAACACTAATTGTTTAATAGATGTTTTGTAAATAACCATGTCGTACGATTATATATTCAGTTCAGTACTACACTAGCATGTAGCAGGTTACTGCGTCCATACCCTCTCGCCTCCCCTTTCGGGGATATTACAATGGCGACGAGGTGAAAATGACTAAACGCTTGACAAAAGAAGAAATGAAGTCTCTACAGCTTACCATCCAAGTGGTCAGATAAGCATGCACTAACCTCTCACAAGAAAACAGACATAACTGTATCGCGAAAGGCAGCAAGAGAATAGGAAGAAGTTAGACCATAGAGGAAGAAGTTAGGCCATTAAGACAAGAGCCGAAACAGAACACAAAATGCCAACGAATTGTCACGATAACCATACAGAAAGCGTCAGGAAACATGGCAGCAAGGTAATGCGTAAGAAACCATGCAAATCACTCAAAACATTAACTATCAACGATGGAGCAGCAACAAAGCCTGTCTTCTCGTATAAATTTCAACCATCTTATTAACTGGATGATGGAGGGGGACAGAATCACGCAGAGGCCGTTGGAAGCACCTCGCTTGCATCACCAGAGAAAAATAAGATTTAGTCAAAGTGAGCTTATTCACGTAATGCTGAGATAAGGCGTCACTTTTATAAAAGAACACGAAACAAGTCAGTCACAAAATAAACATTTATCCTGCTCTCGAAAAGCGGAGCACCCATCAAAGAAACGTTGGAAAATCCTACCTGATCAGATCACAAACATGCTGTGGAAGCTAGCCGGAATTTGAAGAAAAATATGGAACGACTGCACGAGCCAGTCAACAGCGGAATACTGTCGTGATAGAAAGGCATATCAGATGTGAACATTAGACTGTTTGGTACACAGAAGACACTAATAAGAAACTATGGCGACGTCAAATCAATGTACTCTAAACTTGAACGTTACGTTATTATTGATGGCAGAGACGTGCCACATTGAATGCCCAAGAATGCATCGAAATCGGAATTCAATAGATGAAGAGAAGGGAGGGTCACTTTGGACAATAGCCTGCTCTATGAACTGAACTCCTGACCACTGAAGCTTGAAACAAAGAGACAGTTGAAAAGAAAGGAAAACTGGATTTGTCGAAATTCAAAGATACCGGAATTGACGTTGACTTTTTATTCAATTCATGTTTACGTTATATAATTTTGTTTATTTCATTTATAGAAGAAAAGGAGAGATGTAGTATCCTGTACTATGGACACCCTATAACACTAATTGTTTAATAGATGTTTTGTAAATAACCATGTCGTACGATTATATATTCAGTTCAGTACTACACTAGCATGTAGCAGGTTACTGCGTCCATACCCTCTCGCCTCCCCTTTCGGGGATATTACAGTAAGGATGACTAAATATTTTAAATTTTCTTGTCTTCAGCTTATATTTTCATGTCCTTTAAATTCGTTTCATTTCATACCCTTTCTCATGCTTTCGTTTCCTTTTGACAGTTTCAAATCATTTTCACTTAGTTTTTGTAAGGAGTCTTCTTCACACATGTTAGCAGAGAGGGATATTTTGTTATTATTAATGGCAGTTCTTAAAAGGTTCTCTTATGGTAAATTTTCGTACGGTAAGAATTTGGCGAATTTCTTTCCAAAACTCGATCTTCGATTCCGCATTAAATGGAGAACAGATGGGACCATAGAAATGACAATTAATTGTGTCTTTTTATTTGCTATTATCGTGGACTTTATTTTCATGAAACGTTCCAAAGAAGTTTGTTGACGTATTTTAGACCGGTGAAAGATGCAAGTTACTCCAATTAAGGATAACGCTAGATGGCGAGGAACTTTTTTACCAAGATGCTTTGCGTTTCAGTTAAGGATCTTTAACGATTCTATTGTGATTTGGCTGAAGAATGCAATGCATCTTGGCAACAGTTCTTCGCTGCCATCTTTATCGTTATCTTCTATTAACTGTAGTTTTGATGTATTTGCTTTTTATTGACTGATTAAGTACAATGGCAAAGCAAGACGAAGCTTTTTAAAAGGACTTCTTTTCTTCTAGATATCACCTATTGATTCATCACACAATTTATTGTTTGACTCGCTTGGTCAGCTGATCGTTCTCGTTCCAACAAAGTGAGTATTGCATTTTTCAACATCACTTTGATTGGCGAAGCCATTTATTCATTTATTTTCATTCTAGCCGTTGTAGGAAAATCACCTGCGTGGAAAGTCTTGTGTAAGCTGCCAGGCGTCCTGATGACTTAGATAGATAGATTAATTCTATTCGTTCCAACAAGGGCAGATTTTGTTACAGTGCCATCCATTGTTTTAGACTGACATGCAAGCACAACACGATTAGCACTTGCAAACAAAGGGATTTCTACGGCCGATTTATTGTATAATGCAAAGCATGCTCGGATGAATTAATGAAGTTTCAGGTTTTGTATTATTTGAAGATCATAATATTTATCAATTCAATATCCAATATCTTTTCATCTTTTTGCAGCGACGGAAAGCCATTTCTTCGATATACTTACCCGATTCATGCTGCCATTGATTCTGCAGCGAAGGACGATGCCTGTGAGGTTGGTTATAATCTTACTTTGTTCCATCTGCTCTTAGCTTGTCTTTCCAAAGAAAACAAATTTAATACACAGCAGACATCCATAGTTCTTACTCGATTGCACATGAAGTGGACTTACCGGAGACATCTCTGCCCTTGATGGACTCAAGAGTAGCAGAACAGAGCGATAGAATTTTGAATCGATACCTTCATCCTTGCTATAGACTACCGTACAGACGCGGATATAAGAGCATCTAGTATAAAAGGGATGCCTTTAAAACCGAATATAAGGGCAAATCCGTTTTGAGAAATGTTCTAAAGATACTAGAAGACGCCTTATATTGATACTATTTATCGTCAATTCTCGCTAAATAGTCTCAAATAAACCGTTGTCCTTGCTAACATCCCCTGTTATGGGCTCTAAAAATTAGTTTGGAAAATTTTTGGATAATTTCAAATACTTCCTAAAGTTTACGTTTGCAAGGGCATGCAAGAAAGGCATAGGAAAATATGGTCCAGAAATTTGTTTGATCACAAATCTAAACGCGTGCTATTTGCATTCAAAGCGTTCTACCTATGTGATAAAACTGACGTCATTTCATGAGCGACAGAACACACGGTTAGTATCAGTTTAATATTTTATGGGTAGTAAGCCACATTAGCGCTAAAGCTTTCACAATCGATGATATATCATCATATACCACTCATTGTAATTTGAAGTTTTGCAGTCTTAGAACCCCTTGCCTTGCTTATTTACAGCACATCTTTTTATTAAAAGATTTATGTATTTAAAGCCTAGACTCCTAAAAAAGTTATAATACCAAAGCTATTCCAAAATCTGGTTTTGCTTAATCCGTAATATATATGCTCAGCTGTATTCTTACTGTTTTTGTTTCAGATTGTATCGTTCTCAAGTAATATCAAGGGTGGATGGTATCAGGTAGACATAGGAGAAAGCGTACAGGTATGAATCTGCCATGCTTGTTTTTCTTGCGGAATAATAATTTACCTCTCCACGTCTTGTCTTCATTGCTTACCAAGTCACATCAGATTAAACCGATATGCGAAAGTAGCATAGCAAGCTTGAAGGACTAATAATTAGATATGTTACTACTATTACAACTCTTTGTGGAGATCCAATTATAATAAGATAGTTGATAAGTTTCCAAACAACGGTTTTTCTTCCTTTCATTCCAGATAGTTCCTTTATTCTGTTTGTCCTCGGAAGTAAAAGCGCTCGCTTTGCTCGCGCTTAAACATTCCTATCTCCTGCGGAGAGCTTCTAAAGTAGCAAATTGTGATAATCTTTTAATTTTGTAGAGAATTTAACGATATTACCCACTGTATTTTCTTGAAGCGTTTTTGGTGGACTTCTTTCAATCATTGCTGCTTAAATCAATCTATGAAAGTCTAAGGCAGAGTTTAGAGACCAATTTTATGCATCCATGTCAAATTTTGTTGCTTGGAGAAAATACCAGATTGCTAGCATTTCCCTTTTTGTTCTCATCACTTTAGTTACTCTTGTTGCACTGTCTGTTCTGGCTATCTTCGTTGGTATCGTTACCCTTCTTTCTCTGGTTGTCGACGTTGCCTTTTCCCCATTGCCATCGTCGTGTTAACTGCTTTAGATACCTTTTTGTCTCTGATCGACCCTGCTGCGCTTGTTGCCCTCGCTACCCTTACTGATAAAGTTGCTCTGATTGTCGTAGTAACCATCTTTGCTATTGTTTTCTCTGGTTATCCATGTTTGTCAGATTCCCCTCCTTGCTCCAGCTGCCTTTGTTGCTTTCATTGCTCCCGTTGCATTCGTCGTCTTTGCTTCTCTTGCCGCTTACTTGCCCTCCTTTTGGATGTTTGTGTTATGAGCATCGTATCCTATGCATGAATAATTTGAATCGAATTAGAATTGAACCCAACGGATCCTTTTTACGTATCTAGCACGAATGGTTTGTTTAGTGACTTCCTTGTGGTAAATATCTGAACAGTGAAAGATTTTAGAATGAAAACATCGATTTTTTAGAATGTTTGGAGTTCAATATTTATCTCAACACCAAAAATCAATGACGTTGTTAACCATCAAACAATCACCACCACCGTAGTCACCAGTGGCGGACTGGCTCAGAATTTTTCACCGGCCACGGAGGACTTAAGAGGGCCCTAGTGGGTGTGGCCTGAAAAATGAGGGTGTGGTCAAGAGAAAATTTCGTTGCAATCAGCGGTATGGCTAGTGAAAATTAAGTAGAGGTACTATCATGAGGGGGTCTGAGGGCAAAGCCCCCAGGAAAATTTTCGAGGACTCTCCTTCTACTTTGGCTTAGAACACTTCTACAAATCTCTTTTTTGCCAGTGCTAAAATATAATTTTGACCATTTTGTAACAGATTTTCTATAAAATAGCATCCTACATCATTTTCTTCATTAAAAGAATATACTGCTACATTTTCCGAACGTTGAACTAAGGCTCGTGCTGCAGATTATAACTAATCGATTTTTAAATCCCCAAACTTTTCTCTTTGTCCTTTCATGTCGAGTCTTTTGAAAAATTTATCGATGATTTGCTATCGTTTTCAGTGTTTTCGAGACCGACAATTTTAAGAAACTCGATTACAGCTCAAGAAAAAGAAGACTAAAAATTTTACGAAAATCCTTGAATCTAATTATGAATTCTAGCAAAGATTAAGTCATAAATCTTCAAAATCAGTCCAGTGAACGATTTATCGTGGTCTGTCAAAAGTGGATAGTTTTTTTTGGCGCACGAGGTATACCAGATGTCCCAAATAAAAGGTAACAGATTTTATCAGGGCTGGTGATGCCAATTTAGCTTCAATCAATTCGCAATAAATTTTAAGTTAATCCTGAGAAGTTAAGTTGAACATAGATGCCATGTTTATTGATTTTGGTGCTTCCAAAATTGAAATATTATTCTTTAAAGTTCAAATTTGATTCCACCTCCATACCAGAGCTTTGGCGTGTATAGTGAGATGTCCATTATTCGAAAGGGGACACCAAAGAGAAAAATTTGTCTTTTTTGCAAAAGGGGCCCTTTTTCAGCGAAAAGGGGGCCCTTTTGACCATATTTTGAGGGGGGCCCACCGGCCACGGGCCGGTGGACCGGTGGTCCAGTCCGCCACTGGTAGTCACCGTCACTTAGCGTGTTGTTTTTGCTTTTGTTTTTCAGCATAGTTTTCAGTAAGTAGACTAATACCCCATTCACACTGGCCAGTTAAACCGGCTTAAAATAAACCAGGTTATTGAATGCTGCGTTCTAATTGGTCGATCCAACAAATCGAAGGCATTTGATTGGTTAAAATTTAACCTGGGTTAGACAAAGCTGGTTTAACTGCTTCAGTGTGAATGAGGTATAACTGACCTAAACTGGCTATTGGCCAAACATTCTTTACGGCTCAATTTTTCAAATTTATGACAAGTTTTTGCCTCTCCCACGAGTTTTTTAAATTATTTCTAACTCAAAATATTCTTCCTTTGTAGATAAAAGTTGTCCTGATTACTCTATGCAACGACACTGCTATTGAGGTATGCACATTTATTTATGAACATGTTATTGCATACAAATGAAATCTGCTGGGCTTTCCATTCTTTATATTTACATTTGTGTTTGTATCACTGTTGAATGCTAAGTCAAATATTCCACTGAATGTATTAATTTCGTGTTTAGCAGCCTTCTTTCGAAAGCTCTTTTACATGTTTCAACTTGCGATTATTGATTGATTGATTAATATCATTTCTCTCTATACGACAATCACCTGATTCTTCCAAAGCAAAATTTGAACTGGAAATTTTCCTCAAACTTTTTTCACGAGAACGGCATTTACTATTACTGTACTTGTTTAATAATTTCTTGGTTCGATAACCTTTTTTATTTCATCATTTATCTTTGCATTTTATATGTATTTAATACATCTAACTTTCCTGCATCTTTCCTATCTAAATTTCTCTTTCTGTTAAATCATGCCACTTTGCTTTATTTGCTCTTCTGCTCTTTATTCTCTTTGAAGCTCTTAAAGACAGTCTGTCCCCTCGATAATTTGCTTCATCCAAACAAAGCAAAGCTATTCATGTATAACTTTCATGGCCATGAAAATTATGCGTGAATAACCTTGGTCTCTTTGAATAAAGGAAATAAGCGAAAATTTGTGGAATATTCATTAGAGATCTTTATCGATTTTTTTCATACATCAAGGGGACAGACTGCCTTTAAGTACCTTGGTTCTTTCTACTTTGGCACAGATTGCTCGTCTACCTCACGCACGATTGAAAGTGTCTATAAATAAAGCATCAAGACTACTTGGAAGATATATTGAAAAGGTGAATTTGTTCCTGAATCATAAATCAGTTTTTGAAATGTAATTGCAAGCTAGCAGTATTTTTCTTTGAACTAACTTAGCTTCAGTTTTAGAATCTTCGCGTGAATTTTTCGACGAAAGAACATTGAAATAAACCAAAAAATATGGAGAAAATTTCCTTGCAAAATCCTATTAGAAGCTCTGTCAATAATTTTCGCAAGAACGTATTTCTGTAGTATTCGAATTTATCCAACTTACTTACAACTGAAAATATAAAATTATTTTAAGTTTGCGTCAGCGAACAGAACAAATATTTGAAAAGTATGGTTTCCATCCTCGTAAGCACTTTGGTGTTTGATATTACTATATTACTATATATATACCATATATACTATTATATATAATATATATAATACATATTACTATATATTTGGTGTTTGATATTACTATTAGCAATGTCGTTATTGAACCTTTTAGAACAGTTCCTATAGTTGTAACATTTCTTTCTTAATATTGACGAAATTCTGTTTCATTTTAAATTGTAGACATTGGCCGTCAACATTTACATTTCATTGGTCAACAGGTATACCAACGTTGTACTGTACTATAATTATAAATAGGGCTGAAGTATACTTTATGGGGAGTGCCGAAAAAATGCACCATTGAAAATGTGTATTAAAAAGGGTACTTCAAGGATTGTAATGATTGAAATCTGGTTGATAGTTGACGAGTGTGGTCTTAAGTACTTCTTCAAGCCAAAACAAGGGGCTTATAAGGTTATGAAAGTGCTCACAAACGTGACAATAAATATGATGGTACCAATAGAATTTATGGCAATTCATCTAGTTTTAGCAACTCTAGTTCTAGCGTTATCTATTTTCATAACATCTTCTAAAAACATGTCTTTTCAACAGAACAAGCAACGTCTTCACCTCTATAGTGGTCTATCCTTCAAATCTCACTCCATCATGTACAAAGACACACCATAAGGTATGGCAAATTTATATATCCTATATCTGGGTTTTTACAACAAATAACAGCTTCTCGCTTGCTTGTCCATGCCTTTTTGACCTTTTTTATCTTTTTGAACGGAGGCAGGCTGTGACATTGGAACAGTGGCCGGCTTTTTATATAAAGTAGTCATGTCTTAAATCTTTTCTTAAATCTTGCTTTCGCGATCATAACTATATTAGATCTCTTTTTCTAGACTGCTTTCTTTCACCTTGGCTGTCCACCTACACGAAAGCTAAACTTAAACAGGTTAGGCCTTTAAATACATTATCCGTTGAACATCTTAAAGTCCCGCATATAGGAACCGTACATACTTCATGAGTTGCTGGTGATAAGAATAATCAGAGAATTTAGAAAGTTTTAGCATATTTTAAAAATTTATCTTTTTTAAATTCAATTAATTCTCAGAAATAGAATTTCAACTTTCATTTAAATGGCATGACTTTTCTTTTCATGTCTTACATTTTAAACATTGAAATTAGCACTGAAAAGCATTAACATGGGCTAGTTTATCAATTTGATGTGAAAGATTGCTTTGAAAAGCGAAACCATCACCAAACAAACTGAATTCCTTTTTCGTCTGACACTGATCAGAGTATGAAACGCCAGAAAATTTCCGAAAGATGAAATAAGACCAGCTGTGTTTCGAAATAAGCCAATCAGAATCTAGCCTCAGATGTTTCTGATTGGCTTATTTCGAAACACAGCTGGGTACAAAATTCTCATTCATCTTTCGAACATTTTCTCGTGCTTCATACTCTGATCAGTGTCAGGCGAAAAATAGATTTGAGCATGTTTGATGATGTTTTCGGTTTTCAAAGCAATCTTCAACTTGTGTACGACAAGAAAACTGTTCAATTTCATGTGACACGTAACATCAATAACGTCAACGCTTCAAGCAGCCTTTTTAATAAACAGATTCTGCCAAACAGTGTTACAATGCTTATATGAAAAACACTGTATCGCTAAGAGGCTACGAGACGGCTAAGATAAAGCTTGTACAAGCTGGAGTCTTCAATTCTTCAGATACTTTCAAAATTTTGATTATTCCAACTAATTTCTCCGATTTACCATACGATTGAATCTCACCTTGCAGACTTGCTACTTGTTCTACCTCTACAAGGTAAGGTATCTCTGATTATTCAAATTTTTTAATTTCAAGGTACAAATCATCTTCTTGTAGAACTTTGTTTAATGTAGTCTTTTGGCATAGTGCTGTATAATGGAGATTTTATGAGAACCAGCCTATAGTGTTCCCTCAGGTGTCACATTTGATTTTCGGTCTTATTTCTATGCACGTTTGATTTAAAGTCTTAGACTGCGTTCACACGATACCGGCACAATTTGAAAGCGATAGGAAATTTGACGGTAACAAACTCGTTGCAATCTCCCCAAAAAGTTCATGCCAAAGAAATGTACCAACACCTTAAGAATCGATCAGCCTCGTTTTGAAAGGGTCGAAAAATGTTCCGTTTTCATCGTTTTCGACTGTTCACACGATGCCGTTTTCAAAATGTACCGGTTAGAGTTCCGTTTTCAAAATCTACCGTTTTCAAAATCTGCCGGCAAAAATTGTGCCGTTTTCGTGTGAACGGGAGGCCTATCCGTCGCATTTTTCACCGTTTTCAAATTGTGCCGGTATCGTGTGAACGCAGTCTTAATGTCTGAATGTCCTTTGCAGCTTGAATAATTCATTGGATATGGTAAGTCAACCTAAAAATCTTTCATTGAACTTTCAACAATTTTCCTTTACGCTTCCTACCGTTTCATTTAATTCCTTCGAGCTCCAGTCGAGTGAGGTGAAAGAGTCTAATAGCTTCAAAATATATGGCTCTCAAAAAGCTGAGATACTGTAAAGGCCTTGTTATCATCGTCATCAAATAGTTTTCAAGGAACAGATATGAATTCTGAAGAGGTATGAACAGTG
>REGM01000031.1:1025662-1042690 GCA_004194415.1 Aurelia aurita
CAGTAATTGTCTCCTTTCTCTCACCTGAATCAAGTTAACTGAAATTCCTAGCTGTGACATCTTCCTTTCTTTCTCTTTCTTTCTTTTACGTCCCTCTCCCCTTCCCTTTTTGCTATCATTTTTTCCTAGTAATACAAAATTTTATTTCCTTCTAAAATCGAACCTTCCTGTGAGATTTCTTCCCGACTTCGCATAGTTTATCCAGATGAAAGTCTGCCAACATTTTTAAACAAGCATTCTTAAGAATTCTGTAGAAATCCTTAGCCAAAAAAAAAACAGTGTCAACGTAGCTAAGACCTGTACTGTAATAGAAGCATGGCTCCCGACTTCATCCAAAACTGTATGCAGTATTGATCGAAAAATTGAATTTACTCTCTCCTTTGCTTTTTCGATGACTTTGTTTCAATGTCTGACATAAATCGGATCATTGCTTTGTTTGTAGGAAAACTTCATTTTAGTTGACTATTCTCGCATTTTCTTTTTTGTACTGACATAGATTGGAAGCAAAAATTTACCTGTTTACTGCGTTACTGTGACTAAAGGAGACACTCTGGCAGTTAGTGGCTACTTGTAAGTAATAAATACACTATAATGTTAATCTGATGCTAAGGTTAACGCTATAATGTTAATCTGATGCTATTGCTTTGGTATAATTCTACCAGGTGTCCCAAAAAAGTACTCTTGCTTGAAAAATCACAAACATTTGATCACATGGCCAATCTTTAAATTTCTTTCTTTGGCAAGTAGATCAAAGACCAAATTAGTTTCCCAGGTATAGCTGATTTTGTGATTGGTTTAAAATTTGCACAATTAGCTCTCTTTAGGGCTGCCTGGTTTTGAAGCATACTGCAAAAGCACTTATGATTACCAGATTTCTTTCTTTTTGTTCATTAAGCTTCCAGTTTGGTCATAAATGTCAGAGAGAAACATAAACTATCATTGTAGACTTAAAGGACAATGAAAATCTCAAAATAATGGCTCCTAAGCAAGATTTACTATGTTGCTTCAAGAATATAGCTCAGAATAAGGTTTTTCAGCCAGTCACTTTTTCCCCTTTAAGTATTGAGACAAACATTTTATTATCTTTAAATATATTTGGATCATTAACAAAAGAGATAAACAATGTTATGATAGGTTTGATAATCGAGTTTTGGTGATTTTTTAAACGGGAGTACTTTTTATTGACTCACCCGGTATAATCTAAATCTAATGCTAAGGTGCTTTGCTATAATTTTACCTTGAGCGTTTTTTGATATCTTGTATAGTTTTAAAATTACAACCTCTTTCTTTTATTCGAAAAGAACTCAAGCAAACTTTTGAAAACATTGAAACCAGAGACTAAAATTAATGGAGGGAGACTGATAGAATTTTCAATAAAACCATTGTATATGAAAGTTTACAATATGGTGGTAAGCACACAAGTCTGTCGCTCTTCTGGTTTACGATTTAGATATTTGATGACGTCACAACCTCAAACGAATTGAAAAAGCGCTTTCATTTTGAAAATAATCAAGGCATCAAAACCTTTCACAGTAGAATTATAGCAACGCATCTAAAGTTCCTTTCAAGCCATTCAATCCAAGGAAAGAAGTAATGGCCATTTTTCACCACCGTTTTTAAATATTCAGACCCTTTTAATTTTGTTTTAATTCGTAACCGTCTACCTTCACTATATCTTCAGTTCTATGTGCATCAATTTAGTTATCAGGCAGTCCTGTTGCGGTACAGATGGTCGTGTTTCCGAACTCCAACTGCCGCTTGTCTAAGGTCCACCGCTTATGCTACAAGCTTTATGTGCTTCTCTTCTTGGAGGGAAGCTTTATGATCTCGAAGAGATTTCTACTGAAAGCGGGAAAAGTCTGCTTAGCCGCGGTATCGTCGCAAGAGGAACTTCAAGCAGAAGCTTGGACTGGGTGCCTGCCCGTTGTTTTTCTTATTTCACTTTCCTTCTTGTACACCTTCTCCTTTTATTTCTATTTGCACCCGGGTACCCAGTCAGCCCAGTCTAGCAGCAGAAATAAGACTAAAGATTGTTAACTTTAGAGCTCCAAAGTACTTTTAAGAGATATGAAAATTGCTCGGTTTTTTATATCATCATAAAACTTAAAGAAAACAATTCTGAATATAACATGAGCTGCTGCAGCGCGAAAAAGCAATATTTTATCTTTTTCCCAATGCATGCAGCTCTTACAATAATTTCAACTATTTACATACAAAGAGGAGGCTGTCTACGAAATGGCGGACCAGTTGCCCATCCAACACGGAGATTTTTTATATCAATTTCTTTTCCATACTGATAAATGCAAATTTCACACTCTTCTTTACAGTGCCCAAGGCAAGCAGGTTTTGCGTCAAATCAACTCTCCACTGTACTTTAAAGAGATAATGAGTCAGACTGATTTTGCAGTCACTGCTCAGAAGTCACAAGTGAGTTTACTTCCTTTATCTTACCTTAAAGACCCATAGCTAACCATGATCCTTTGCAGTTTCAAAATTGACTTTTGTTTGATTTGAAAGTTGTTTCTGGCCTAGGTTCTGTTTGTTTGCTTTTTCATTCGGCGCGCAAAGGATCATGGTTAGCAATGGGTCTTTAAATAAGTTGTTGTGTTTAACTTGTATTCAAGTTTTTCTTTTATCTTTTGTATCGAACTCTGCTCCTGTTTGATCAAAATACCGGCTGTCGATAATAACTGCTTTGCCTTCGTCGATAATCGTTGTACTCCCAGCGCAGCTGTCTCAGCTTTTGCATAAAGAGGATTCCGTCGTGCAGCTTTTACAAAAGTGGCACGCTATCCCAAACGGTCTTTGGGAGTCACCCGTAGATTCACCTAGACTCAATACATGTCGTAGTTTCGCTCTTTTGATTGAACTGATATCGCTACAGCTCACCTCATTGCAGCGACAAAAACAACAGAAATTCAACTCAATTAGATGAGCGTAAGTTGAGGGTCTTATGCAGTGAGGCTAAGGTTCACCTTAGATTTGTATCTCGAGCAGTTGATAAGTTGTTGCTAACTTTCTCTATAGACAGGACAAGTATCTGCTGACTACAGCCTGGCAATAAATGGTATTGGATACTTCATTTTCATGGTCACTTCAAATAACGCTGCAAGGTAAACTGAAATAGGAAAAAGAAGATTATAATATTAAACTCTTTAGATTCAATATTTGAAACATGAAATACCACGCTAGAAAGTACCTACAATATTTAAATGATTTTTGTATTGATGATGAAAATAGGACCCTATCGTTTTGAAGCAACTGCTGATTTTGACTTTCTTGTATCATAACGCTGAAATTCCTTTTCCAATTTACACACAAGGTCTCAAACTCTAAGTTGAAGCCTTGCTTATATAATAGTTTAAAAAACGAAACAATGGAAATTACAGCTCCTCCGCAGTAGCCATTTAAACCACACAAAGGTTTTTTACGATAAGCACATTCATAGGTCCATTTTTATCTAGGATTTTATGTTTTTATTTTGTAAGAATTTATGTTGACGAATTCTTTTATTTGCAGTTTCTGCCACCTTCAAGCATATCTCTCAGTGACATCCTTGCCAAAGCCAGAGGGGACGAATCTCTTTTTATATGTCATCGTTGCAGTCTGCCTTGTAGTAACAATAGCCCTGGTCTTGCTCCTCATAAGTTTTCTGCATTACCGTCGCAACACCATCTCTGAACACGAGAGAGTGGCGGAGATTATCAAACGACAACAACAACTCAGGTATTTATGTTATATACATGTATTTTTTATCAGAAACTAAGATTTTGACCCAGTACTGAACGTTTCTTCAATGTCTCAAATGTCCCCTTTTAGTAAATTTTCTTTCATTATGTAGTAATTTTTGCGTATTTGTGTGTGTAGTTCTAATTTATTTCATGTTAATGGCCATGGGGTAGATATAGTCTTTTGCTCCCTGTGGTATCGTCTTAGTAGTGTTCGCGTAAAGTAGTTTGTAGGTAGAGTAATATGTCTTGTAAATTTTTAACGGAATGTATATAGAAAATATGTCTCAATATTTGAGTACTCAAAGTTCTTTGGCGTTTCTCAGGAGTTTCTGCAGATTCTTGATGTTTACTTCCTGGGCCCTGCAACTTGGGCAAGTCCAGGACCCTCGTGAATCTTCCACAACTAAGTTCTGCGAGGATTTGCCATTGTCTAGACATTACTCGGGTACCTTCCGAGTAATACAAGGAAGAACATAGTTACAACAAAGTAAAAATATGCTATAGATTTCTTTCACGGAAAGAATAGGTTTCCTAGCAATAATTTTGTCCTAGTTCTGAACTTTCTTAATTTTTTTAGTGTTCTCTTTTGAAACAATATGTGTATCACAAGGGATTTCGCAGGGAACTGTCTCAGTGTCTCTTATGCGAAGTGGTTCAAAATATATCACCTATATCACCTATTGGAAAATCACAGTTTCCCTATCGATAAATCGATTTAAATCGAAGAGAAAGGCGGAAAATTACCATTTATCGTAAGTGTAGATAATTTTGCTAGAATGTTTGATCTTTTTGCCTTTTTACAAATGAAANGCCATTGTCTAGACATTACTCGGGTACCTTCCGAGTAATACAAGGAAGAACATAGTTACAACAAAGTAAAAATATGCTATAGATTTCTTTCACGGAAAGAATAGGTTTCCTAGCAATAATTTTGTCCTAGTTCTGAACTTTCTTAATTTTTTTAGTGTTCTCTTTTGAAACAATATGTGTATCACAAGGGATTTCGCAGGGAACTGTCTCAGTGTCTCTTATGCGAAGTGGTTCAAAATATATCACCTATATCACCTATTGGAAAATCACAGTTTCCCTATCGATAAATCGATTTAAATCGAAGAGAAAGGCGGAAAATTACCATTTATCGTAAGTGTAGATAATTTTGCTAGAATGTTTGATCTTTTTGCCTTTTTACAAATGAAAAGTAGGAGAATATACATGAAAGGGACGGAATTGGAAACAGTCTACAACTGACGATGCAACGACTTTATTCACACACCCAACCAAGAATAAAGTCTTTTTGCTTACATCGGTGCCATCCTTGTATTTGTTCTTGCTATGCACAACTTAGCTCAACTTCAGTCACATTGTATATTGCAATGTGTTGTGGCGCAGCGGTGTAATTCTCTGACTTTGCAGCAAATACAATCAGGCGGACAGGGTTCGATCCCAGGTAGAGCCCCACCATTTGAGCGTCATGACAAGGGGTCGCGGACTCGAGTAGGTCTTCTCTACTTCTACGATCCCAGCGCTTGGAGCTAAAAAATGCAACTTCACCTTCACCCGATGTAGGAATGGAATATAGTGGAATATAGTAATGTAGGAATGGAATATAGTGGGGCAAAATGGATCAGAGCGAGGTAAAATGCGCTACTTGATTGTTTTGCGCCAAACAGAGGCAAAGTGTTCTTGGTTGTAAACTAGCAACCTGTTCCTTGAATAGAATTACTGACCCATTTTGCCCAAACTTGACAACAATAGTTCCCTTTTCTTTTTCAGACATTTAACGACCATATATGACTATGGTGTTGACACGAAAGCAAGCGGAGCAGCCAGGAGAAAGAGTTCAATTCTAAAAGAAGGCATTCGTAAAAGGAGCATTACATTATCAGCTATTCCAGAGTTCAGTGATAATAACGAGACTGAAAAACTCAGATAATCGTTTTAAAGTGTCTGTTTCAACCAGCATGCTTAGCGCGTGCCATCTTTTCTTTGGCGTTTGTTGTTGCCATTTTCATGCACATGAAAATAGCGACAGCAAAGAGATGACACATGCAAAGCATGATGGTTGAAACAGATCATTTTAATTGGACAAAGTTGTGTATACTTTTAACATACTTTTTTAACATTTTAACAAGGCTCGAGGCAGTGTTGACCTCAAGAGCAATTCGTAGTTAGAATTCTGTTAATTACAAGAATTCCAGAAAAATGCAAAGTTGATTTACGTTTCCAGTGAAAGAACTACTGAATCTTTTGTAATTGATCTTATCTAAACTTCTAGCCAATCATATCCGCGACAGTGTGTCTTTAGGGCTGTAAAGACCTATAGCAACGAACAGACTTGTTTATAAACAAACCTTTTGTTTGCAGATTGGCGCGTGGGGTCCAGTCATGCGTTACAAATTCTGAAACAGGACTTCTGCGAAATCACTGTAAAGACATGCGCCGTTTTGTTGGTCAAAATATGCAGCTTTTCCTACTCACCCGGGTACATCAACCCGTAAAGGGAGACTGAAAAATTCTAAAACTGTCTCAAATAAACCAATTTTTGAAACTTTTTTGACCCAATATTTGTTAAGTTGTGAAACTTTATTGAAGAATTTAGCTTCTAAGATCGCAGAATTATATTGCAGACAAAGAAAATTCGAGCTAGATAAATACGTTTGAATCCGGAATAAAATCCCCCCCCCGCTTATTAAATGTTGGAAAAATCCATCCAGGACATCCTTATTCCCGACCCCGTTTATTAATTTCAAGCTTCTTAAAATGTGAAACATGTGAAATCATCTTGCCTGGAATGTGACTCGAACTGTATTTTTCATTTTAACCTTTTTAGTAGTTTCTATGATTTTTAACTTGTTTTTACAGTCAAAACAATTTGTGCGTTTTGTCCTATTGCAGAACTGCAGATGGACTTTTCCACCCACCCCGTTTATTCCGGAGTAAAGAGGATGAAGTTTTACTCTCCTTCGCTAGGGTAGTGTAGGGTTCAAGTCGTTCAAGTTCAAGAGTTCAGGGTCCAAATATTGCCTCTTTCTCGGGATGGTCTCGTGACCATAGATACCAAATCGAGATTGCAAAATTAGGACTTTGGATATTTATATTTAGAGAGGAAGAAAAAGAAACAAATATGATACTTCGACCTTTCATTGAGCGTGCAGCTTGATGCCAATTCAACTTAACGAAGAATAAACTCTTGAGTGGCGATAGTTTGCTTATCTAGACGATGATTAGTGCTTCAAAGATACCATTTTGCTAGTGAAAAAAGAAACAGAGAACTGAAGGTCGGTTCACAACACGAGAGTAAAATAAAAAAGGGCCTAAACAGGATTTCGATATTATTGAAGCTGCATCATTATGGCTTTGAATCTGGAGTCATTCGTGTTTCCATTGGTTACAACTGCTATTGGTTTCTTGCTTGTCTACATTATCTTCGTGTGCAAAAAGGTGAACTAATGTGTGCAGTACTCTTCTTGCCTGCTCTTCCAACAAACAGCTGAAACAAAGGATACTATTATCAGCTTTTTAACAGCCAGGTTGAGAAACATGCATAATTTGGCCTAAGGTCGATAGGTCGATTCGGGTTTATCGAAACTCCAGGCTTTTCAACTACTTTTTGAAACATGGGATCTTCAAATGAACAGTCTTTACAAATTTTTACAAAGTGTTACAATAAGCCCGATGTTTCGAAATGCCTGTCTGTGTTATACAGTTTTCATCAGGTGACTGAAGTTAAGCTCGGTAGAGTGAGGTCAAACTCCGGATGGGTGACCTCGGAAGGCACAGACCTCATTAATGTGTGCGAGCGCACGAGCGCCGCTCGCAGGCACAAAATATCATTACACATTTGTTGCTAGCATCTTTACTGTATTCAGAGTGATTTGATTGCAGGTAAATTTTTTCCAATCATTTGCTCGCAGGCACAGAATATTTTTAATGAGGCCTGGGAAGGCCTGACCTGGGGACTGACCTCGCAACTCACTTTGCCATCTTTCGGAAGGGACATAAACTAGGGGTCCCATGCCTGGATGCAGCATGCATAGTGGGCCTAAATTAGCTTTTAATAGCTAGAAAATCCTGACAACCCACTTAAAACAAATAACTGACTGACTGACTGCCTAATCAACCTTACGTGTAATAGCGAGTGAAATAAATTGAAAGGCTCAGTTTCATTTAAGTAGAGTTTAAAAAGCTGCGATAGGGACAAACGTAGCAATAGACCTTTTATCCCGTCATGCGAGGACCTTTTATTCTAGCTGCGAGCAGTGAAAGAATGGATCAGAGAGCCTGGAGGGGGATAACCCATAGGTCAATGCTTTATCTATGGGATGTGCCATTTTCAGGGTATTGTTTTCCCAATTGTTCTTCTTCCAGGTATCACAAAAGACAGTTTTCCTGTCAACAGGTTGTGTTGAATGTTAATTGGTTTAATGTATACGATTTCTCCGAGTATCTTAGTGCCATTCTTGTTTTTTCTACTTTTCCTCAATTTTTCTGGAGTAGGAGGGGAAAATTGTAGAGCCAGATAAAAAGATGTTTTGTTGGCACACACCCGTGTACAAATGAAAATAAAGTACCACCCCTCTTAGGCCAGAGAGTGGGTCAAACCTTCATCAGTTTGTTTTATTTGATTTGGCCTCTTTCCAGACAAAGGTTTTTATAGAAACTGAATATAACTCAAAAAGTTTGTAGGGCGCCAATACACCACTTCAATTAAGCGGCCTCATTTTTGAAATCTTTCGAAATTTCTTCCTGTTCTTCACATGAAAATGTTGAACCCGGATTTGGATTTAGCACCCAAATTTAAGTCTAGTGTAGGTTTTCAAACTGCTAGCGCGCACTTGTGATATTCATTTTATGATGACGTAAAGTTTGAAACTTTATAAGGGATTGACCGTGAAAATCGTTTGGGGTGAAACTTTACACCTTGAGTCATTTTTCACGGTCAAATCTCTTATAGATTTTCAAACTTTACATCGCCATAAAATCAACATTACTGTAAGACCACTAGCTGTATGAAAACTTGGAGTTAGACTAAACGTTGGGTGAAAATCTGAATCAGGGCTCTAAAATTTTGTATGAAAGAATTTTGAGTAATTTCCAAAATGAGGCTGTTAATTGAAGTGGTGTATTCTATGATTCACTGAAACTGGTTTTTGCTTTCTGCAAATGGTCATACTTCTTTAGACTCACTTTTTTTACAATGCTTTTTAAAAGAGCTACTCTCAGAAATTATTGATGCCTTTCAAATTTTTTGTCAGCATAATTTTTCATATTTGTGTGATGTATGTTAATTATTGTTTGCTAGATCCTAGAAGAGGCCAATCAAGTCAACAATGCCTTTCCAGATGTTGAAAGATTGAGACATGTATGTATATATTTGTATTATTGTGTGCAAGTTTGGTAACAAATGTTGAGATGCTTTCAAACTATCATTCATGGAAGACGCCCAAAAACTGACAGTTTGTGCATGCAGAATAAATTTTGTGTGTAAAACTACAAGGTGTCCCAAAAAAGTTGTGCCCCATTTGTGCGGCTGCTGTTGAGGAGCTGTAACTTGTATTCCTTTTTATGGTACGCAGTTGCATAGGAAATGTTTTAACTTGGAGTTTGAGACCTTGTTTTAACCAATCGCACGAGAGGTTGCTGATTTATGGCATGAGAAAGTCAAAAGTGAAAACTTCAAAAACAGCACTTTCTTTGTTCTCCAAAAATGTAAAAATCAAGTAAATATTGCAAGAAAAGGTTATAGCGTTTTATTTGAATTTTGTATGCATTTTTCAATGGGTTGATGGTGCTGTGTTATTAGTAAACAAAACAATTACCCTTTATCAACTGTAGAAAGAATAACAATACAGCTCTAGAACCCTTTCTTGCAGCATTTATATACTTCATTTTGGCATTTTTAGAGAACAAAGATCCATTTACGGTATATATACAGCCAATAGATCAGACCATCATTTAATTAAAGCTTTTGTGAAATAGCGTTATGATATCCATATTGTTTTTCATTTGTATTTTAGAGTTTACCATTAACTCTTGGTGCCAGCTGGAAACTTGGTGATGTTGTGAACGGTGTGCCAACTTGGGAGAATCAATCTATGTCTTCAGATCCTGAACATAGTATCATTGCATGTCAAGCTCTTGTTCAAGCATCAGCGGAGGTTAGTGACTTTCATATACAATACCGTATACCACAATTTTGTCTTGAGTTGTCCCTGATATCTGATACCATAAATGAGTGTTTGTATACTACAACAAATACAGAGCCTGGATATACCGGGTGAGTCAGAAAAAACACTCCCCGTTTGAAAGGCCACTGCTCCCTGGATATCGAGGCAGTAATATTGGTAAATATATTGTTTAATAGTGGACATGTTCAAATAAATTCTAAATTTTACCAGACTGAAATCGGCCACTCCCTTCTGAAATTAGGAGGGATTTTCTCAAGAAAGCCCCTCCAAGAAACCTTCAAAAACGGCATGAAATCACGACCAAATTTTCGTCATATTTCCGCCTAAATAGCAATGACTTGTACATGCTTTAGCACGTTTTATCCCTTTGGGAGGATGAAAGTGCCATCCCTNACGACGTAAACATTTCGGTCTGCCGTTTCGAGTAGCTATGTTGAATTCGAATCAACCTTAAATTCGAATGCAACATGGTTCGAAAGGAACCTTTCCAAAGCAGAAAAATTAAAGTTTTGATTCGAATTGAAGTTTCAATTAAAGATTCGCGTTCGAATTACAAAATTGTCCTATTTGGTTACATTGATTCCTTATCACAGCTAACTAGTCGAAACGGCAGACCAAAATGTTTATGTCGTTAGGTGGTTGTCAGGGGGCTTTATACCAGCATGCTTTGCGTGGCCGCCATCTTTAACGTTATTATCTATTAGCATCGAAATGTAGTTTCTAGGAACACTGAGAAGCTAAGTTCATCAAAGCAATATCCTGGTCCTTTTTTGTATTCCAATAAAAATTTACAATACATATTACTAATTACGCTACTTACAAATTACTGTACGATACTACTAAAATGATACCACCAGGAGCAAAAGGATTTTCCTACCCCGCGGCCATTACATAAAGGTAAAACTACTTACCTTAAAATACACTTAAAACAAAGACAAAAACAACAGTTGAAAACGATGGCTACAAAAAAGTTACAAGAACAAACTTAACGATTGGGCAGCTTATGAAGAGATGGGGGTAAAGAACTTAAGAACTTCACTCGAATCGACCAATTTCATGAATAATAGGTAACGTAAGCTCAAGCATATGTCTATTCAGTGAGTCGGGAAAATCTTTATGACCATACAATAAAAATTATAATAAAGCTTCATTTGCAAGATTTACATATCCAAGTGGTCGTATTAATGCATAGATTCCAACGAGGAGGTCTTGTTTATGTACATCAAAGCAAGGGCAGAGCAACAAGAAATGTTCCGTATCTTCAATACCATCGTTCGTTTGACACATTGGATTTGTGGTATCTTAAAAATTGTGTTTAAATTTGAGAATCATCATGCTTAATTAGTCTTCTATTGATATTTTGCATTATAACCTAGGAAAAGATTTTATAAATAAACGTATAGCAAGGTTATAAAATTTTTGAAATCATATTTTATGAAACTATATAATATAAAGTATTAATTTTTCTAAAAGGCTTTGGCAGCAGAGCAAAGACAGTGTATCATGGATTGTTGCTATACCGGAGACAAGGATATATGAACACCTACTTGGGGGTTGGCAGTGTATAGTTGCAGTGGATATTTCAAATGAAGGTATGCTGATCAATTCTTAGACTGCTTTTTCTCAAGTCAAGTTAGTTTAGTTTACATTTGATTCGCTGTATCTTATGTATCTTATATTGTAAAGGCAATATTTAAAAATTTTATGCTGTCACCTTTTCCGCCATCTTTTTGGTATCGGGCTACGCTCGAATTATTGTGCTTAATTCATTTCACATCATAGTGCAATTATTTTACATTATTTAGTTATTGATCCTTGTTTTGCTTTGCTTTAGTATCTCCAGTCAGACCTATGTAGCTTTTAAAACTGGGGGCTAGTCTGCACTTTAGCGGACCAGCTTCCAATATCGGCACGTTATGTGTCATGGGGTCAGGGTTAGGGTTTGGAAAGAGGTTTCAGTTAGGGTTAGTCAGGGTTTAAGTTAGGGTTGGTTAGGGTCAGTTAGGGTTAGTCAGGGTTAGTCAGGGTTTAGTTAGGGTAAGGTAGGTTTAGTTAGGGTTAGTAGGGTATTTGGTTGAATTCGTTCCTGAGAGATATGATATAAATCTAGTCCGCTAAAGTGCAGTCGTCCCAAACTGGGTAAGATGTCGTTTTAATCATTAAACGACTGACTAGTGATACTTATTCAGACTAGTGATTCAGATTCAGACTAAAACTGCTCTTTACTCTAGTAGAAACGTCGTTTGTGCGTCATATTTTATTCAACTTTCTTTTCTCTTCATGGCAGTCAACCACTTTTCATCACACCATTCTACTTTCCATTTCAGGGAAAGACGGTCCCCCGAGCATGAGTCTTTTATCAATCTTCACATTAACAAAATCAAGCGACAGAGCTACCTCTGCTGCTGTCAAGAATGGAATGGCAACCCAAATACTTAATATTCGAGAATATATTGATTCTCTGTACTTGAAATCAATGCTGAAAAAAGATTTGACTCGATCAAAACGTCGTTCCACTACCAGTCGATCGGTAGAGCAAAGGCCAAAATCACTCACAGAATTAAAAGAAACGGACAGCCCAAATTTAACAAGACATTTAAGCCCCACAAAGGCTTTTGCCGGACAAGAAGGTAAGCTTCACCTCCATCCCGTTTGACTTAAAGACCCATGATCCTTTGCGGCCCAAAAGTCGACTAACATATGATTTGAAAGTCGGTTCTGGCCTTAGGTTCTAATTGTTTTGCTTTTCATTCTGCGTGCAAAGGATCATGGTTAGCAGTGGGCCTTTAAAGCCTTGTTTCTCCATATGATCGTAACAGTGAGCGACAGGTCACGGAGGCAGGATTGAGGACAACTTAGGGACTTCTCCTATGTTGTGGAAGCATTTTTGCAACTAACTTCATTGAACTAAGACAAGAGACCTTGGGCGGTAGGAGACGTGTGGATTGCTTTTTGAAAAATGTTGTGGTCATAGTTTGGGGTTATCGCCAATCTGCCTATCGAGTCAACCGTAAGTGGCTACAAAATAACAGGAAGCCGCTCTGAAAACATGGTGGCTAATTTAATCTTAATAACCCCAACCTATGACCACAATATTTTTCAAAAAGCAATCCACACGTCTCCTACCGCCCATGAAGAGACATATTTAATATGACTGGACTGTGTTTTAGTGCGCTCAAATCTGCCCTAATCTTCCATCATGAATCTCCCACTTTCGGGACTAACTTCTTTAGTAGAACGATAACTGTAATCGTCGTTATTTCATTTTAGAAAGGGGATACGTGGAAACACCAGCTGAGATTCGAAAAATTGATATGAATAATGAAAAAGATGACAACAATGTCGAAGAGGTATTTGTCCAATTCGTAATGATTAGGCCTAGCCGTCCATTTCAAGGGATGTTGATTTTTGTGTTGTGCAACAAGATGAGGCAAGGGCGCCTACCTTGTGTGACTGTTTTCGTGACATAGTACACGGAGCAATTGCTGTCTTGTTAATCCGTGTATAACATAAGAAGCTTTTCTCTCCTTACGGTGATCTTCAAATTTTCAAATTCTAGCGTCTATCTGTGTTGACCAATCAAAAAGCGCGCTGTCTGGTTCCCTGTGGTCATCTCCTGTAACTGTTGATATCGCATTACATCAACACCTGAATCTGAAACCACAAAATTGTCTTGCGTCATCTTACGTCTTCCGGTTCGGATAAAACGACTACAATGCAGCAATTGCTGTGTGTACTATGTCACGAAAACAGAACTGCGGATAAACCCAATTCATACAAGGTAGGCGCCCTTGGATGAGGGTACGAATGATAGAAAGTTGGAAACATAACTATTTTATCAACTATTTTCTTTAAAGCTTGCTTCGTACGATATGCCAAGAAAAGAATCTTTTAATCGCATCATAACGATGATTATTACAAAATGGCAGTTAACGTATCCTCCCTGGACATGATCTCAAATTTAGTAGTGAACTTTAATGAATGACAGAAACTAAAAAATCGAACCTGATTTCTTTATCAGAAGTTTCATCATGTGATTCTTCTTCAGTACTTTTTGTTCATAATCATAGGTGTATCTTTCCTTATCAACAATTTCCAGTAATCGCAAAATTAAGAATTTTTATGGTAAGCATAATATAACATTCGATCATTGAAATTTCGTAAGCACAATTCTGTTACATGATGGAATAAAATGTGTAATATGACGTTTTTAACTAACTGATTTTATTTCAAAGGTAAAGAGTACTGAAATGGCAGAGATTAACGAGAAAATGTGAGTTTCTTGGAAATTTTATATTTTGTCATTATATTTTTCGAGTTGTATAAAAAAACGGTATGTTTTCCACGATCAATGGCCTCTTTAAAGTCTGAATTTAACGATTCTTTACATAATCTTTACCGGGTGTGGCCAAAAGTTGTTTACCTTTTTGACAGCCGACAGGTAATAAACGATTCGACATATTTTCAAAATCATTTGATTGATTGGTTATTGCCTATGTTAAGTTCATATTTTGTTGGTTGGAAAATGAAACATTTTGAAGATAGGTTGCGTATAGATAGATAGTTATTTTTGGTGGGCAGAAATATTTGGCACACTTGGTATGAAATATATTTTTTTCAGCCGAGAGAGGTGTTTTAGTCATATGTTTTTTAGAGAGTCAAAAATTTAAAAAATTTATACACTGTTTGAGAAACTATGTATTGCAAAAAGTTTAAAATCAATTCGTGATATTTTTACGCTTCATCTCAATATAGATTGAACATAATCATTGATATTTTTCTCAGTTTTTGACACTTTAGATCTCTTAAAAGTTAGTTATTTGCCAAAAATCACTTTCTTCGAATTGCTTAAAAACAGTCAAATATTTGCTGTGTCTTTATAGAAGAATACTCATGCCAGAAATCATTCTTTTGCCATTCTAACAATTGGAAACCGAAAGAAATAGAGTTATCCAAGTCTATTTTTCAGCCAACGCCCATTGAAACCAATTTTCGAAAGGTTCTTTATTTGAGAGCAAAATGATACATTGTGAATTATAAAAAATTCCCAAAATTATGTGAAAACCTCAGTCAGCCAATGGGGTTGGTATTTGCAAATCGATTTCATAGTTTTCACAGTATGATTTCTTAAACAGTGGATAAATGTTCTTGACTCAAAAGATATATTATTTCTGATTGAATTAAGTATGAGCGTACCCCCATTTACACTAGAATCTGGCTCAAATTAGATGTCACGTGAGATTTGCGATTAACGCAAAATTACACATGCAAAACAATTCAATTGTTGTTATTCGCGAGCATTTTCACATCACATCTAAATTGAGACAGATTATAATTTTGTATTAATTGTGTGCTAATTTAGAACCAGCTTAGTCTTCGTTGCTTTAGATCCATTTAGTTTTTAATATTAAGAGGAATACAACTGAGCCTCAGTCTGCATCGGGCTTTGCAAAGGGACCAACCGTATGGTTGATTGTGATTTAGTGCTCCATCTCACTTGCCTTCTTTTTGTCGTAGAGAAATCTAGGCCTACTATTGTATTGTTTTCCCGTTCTTAGAGCTCCATATAAAGAGACGTTAGATAAGGCCTTGCAGTTACTGTTGGAGGTTCATGACGCTGATGAAACCACTCCTGGATGGACATATCTGGGTAATCGAAAGTATGGTTGTTTTTCTTCATTAGAGGAAGTGATGTTGATTTATCCAGCATAGGCATCAAATCTTTGAGGACAATTTTTTTAAATGGTTACTATATTTTCCTTTTCATTTAATGGCATTAAGGGGACTTGAGCAACTTTGCTGTAATTCGATTTTTAGTATCATGATTATTTTCAGAATTGCATGCTCTTTTATGAATCAATCAGTTTTGAGTTTGAACGATTATTTTCTAAGATGAAACTAATGGTGGGGCTGTTTCTAAGTATCGCTTATAAGGGGGTGTGTCATTAAGTCGTCTAGCTAGACGTTTTTGTGTATTGGTGCAGTTTCCATCGACGACAGTTCAGATAGTTGGAAGATGGATTTTTATTTAAAGATGGAAGGAATAGAAAGTTCATTTAATAGATGAAAGGAATTTTACTCGAAATCTTTCTAATTATATGTTCCATTTTTATATTTTTGTAGTTTCTCAAATGTTTGGGGGTTACAACATCCTTACGACCTCCTAGCTGCAACGCAAGGGAAAATATGATCGTCGTAAAGAATATTTTGTTTCTTCAATTTTAGTGGTGTCGAAATTTACCGGATGCAAGGTGATGAAACATGTGCCTCGGCATGCTTTAAAGGAACTGTAGAAGTAAATGTACCATTGACATATGCTTTACAATATGTTACTAATTTGGATTTCAAGTTAGAATGGGATGATCTCTTTCAAGGAGGTAAGGATTATTTTTTATTGCCGTTTAAGACTACGTTCACATGATGCTGGCACATTTTGAAAACGGTAAAAAATGTGACGGCAGCAAAATTTTAGCTAGCGTTCACACGATACCGGCACAATTTGAAAACGGTAGGAAATTTGACGGTAACAAACTTTTTGCAATCTCCCTAAGAATTTGATGCCAAAGAAATGTACCTACACCTCAAAAATCGATCAGCCTCGTTTTGAAAGCGTCGAAAAAAGTTCAATTTTCGTGGTTTTCGAGTGTTCACACGATGCCGTTTTCAAAATGTGCCGGCTAGAGTTCCGTTTTCAAAATCTACCTTTTTCAAAATCTGCCGGCAAAAATGTGCCGTTTTCGTGTGAACGGGAGGCCTATCCGTCACATTTTTCGCCATTTTCAAATTGTGCGGGTATCGTGTGAACGCAGTCTAAGTTTACCAGATCTTTTTTTTTTTATATATTCTTAAAAATTTACAAGACGAATCACTCTGCAAGCTACTTTAAAACACTACAAGAGCAATACCACAATAACTTTTTGCAATATGGAGCCGATTGTCCGTCATAAATTATCAAAACAAATCACTTGTCTTATGTTCCGTTACACGTGGATTGGGTGGGGCGCTTACCATTAAAAACAGTCTAAGATAATTTAAAACAGAAGGATTCTTACGTAAATGTGTAGAGGACTTCATGGAGCTTTAACGATCTTTGTAGATCCGAGGACCTG
>REGM01000031.1:1060991-1085991 GCA_004194415.1 Aurelia aurita
TAGGGTAGGGTGGGGTAATGTGGGTCTACGGGGTAAAGTGGGTCTATTTAGCTTTTTGCTAAAAATATCCTTCCTCGTCAGATCGAAGAAAGCTTGGCTATTTTTCTTGTAATGTCTACATAATAAGAAGCCTTTTTATATAAAACAGTCGTCTTAGATGTATCTCCATTCGTTTTATAAAATAATTTTTGTGAACGGCCTACTGTGGAAGAATTTCACAGCCGAGAAGAACTTTCCCCTGCCAATGCTATTTTGCTTTTCTGGTCAATTAAATGAACATGAGGTAAAAGTTTGGTCTTTTAGAAGTGAAATAACGTTTATTTCAAAGTCATTGAAGCGATAATTATTTTTCTGCATATTTTTTTACTAAGTGGGGTAATGTGGGCCTACTGAGAATTCAGCCATAACTCAAAGTCAACGAAGCCTTGAATTGCTTAAAATTCGCACTTATATTCATCCTGCCACGTTGTTTTGTGTCTAAAATGTGAAAAAGGCTTTGCTTTTACTGCAAGTGCTGTCTTGTAACCAGTAAACGGGCGAAAACAAACTGCAAAAGTTTTTATTTGATCATTACTATCAAATTCGATCACGGCCTTCCAAGTCAAAACGATGGTGGATCACCGCATAAGGACAGCAGTTTTATTTTCGTCGCGGGAACGGGATTGCTTGCGATAAAAGACAAAGATTGGCACTTTATCGAATAGAAAATAGTTGGGGAATATGATTCCATTAATTGTTTGAACCGTTTACCCTTCAATATTCCCCTATTATACGAGTTTTGAAAATAGACCCACTTTTCCCGCTCGTCGGGAAATGTGGGCCTATTTTAGTTGCCTGAAAAGATAATGTTTTAAAAATATTTAACTGCGTCTATCAGAGCTGAGATTTTTTGGGAAGAAACAAGAAGCATTGAATGTCAATTAAACGAAAAGTTTGAAAGTATTTGTACTTGAATAACGTTTTACTAGCTATGTATTTTGAGATTTTGCTCTATTTAGACCCACATTACCCCCACCCTACCCTACTAATGAAACACCCCTACATCAATTTCAACGTTTTTTCACGTATTTTCATCCAAGTTGAGACCACGTACTAATGTTAGGAAAAGGATGTTCAGTAGACAATAACGCTAAAGATGGCCGCCGCGCAAAGCATGCTGGTAAAAAGCTCCTTGGCGACTACCTAACGACATACAAATTTTGGTCTGCCGTTTCGACTAGCTAGCTGTGGTAAAGCTCGAATCAAAACTTTAATTTTTCTGCTTTGGAAAGGTTTTCTTTCGAACCATGTTGCATTCGAATTCAAGGTTGATTGACGGCAGACCGAAAGTTTATGTCGTTAGGTGATCGTAAGGGAGCTTTTTACCAGCATGCTTTGCAGCAAAACACAGCAGAGTCTTTGGAGCCGCCATCTTTGGCGTTATTGTCTAATCAATTTATGAAATCTGTCTGCGCAACAGTTTTATAGCCTGCGTGCAGTTCCTTTGAGGAGGAGTTTGAGGCTGCACGCAGGCTGCAGTTCTATTATTCAAAGCTGTAAAACGTAACGACTATTAGAGAACCTATTTAAGAATTTATTCGTCTTATGTAATTTTATAGAGCAACAAGTCGTCAGGCACTTGTTAATCAATCAATCAAGCAATCAATAAATCAATTTACTTTATAGATATCAATAAGTCAACAAATCAGTGAACATGTTAAAATTCGCGAATTTTAAATTAAAATTGATAGATCCTTTCATTCTTCGAATTGCCGTACATATATGATTATGATTGTATCGGGTTCTTCTGTTTTAGATCCAACTGGGAATGTGGATTTTAAAACGCTCGGCAACCAAGCTGCTGCAAATCTGCTGGAAGAGGTAAGGCTTTGCTGTTATTTGAGGTATGTGTGATTGGTAATTCCAAACCTACCAAATTCTGAAAACAGTAGACTTCGCAGAGACGGAAATATATTTCCCAATCAAACACAAAAATCTTCAAAACAGCAGGTTTCGGATTCACCACCGGGGTTTTGCTAATGAAATGAGAATCTCTCTAAAGTCTGCCAAACCTTCTGACTTTTGGAGCAGAAGGTTCAGAAGGCCTTCCAAACCTACCAAACCTACCGTTTTCAGAATTTTGGGGTCAATCAAACGCGAATTCCGAGTCTACCAATTCTACCGTTTTCAGAATTGGTACCAATCAAACACACCCTTGGTTTCTCTAACACCATGAGCTCAGTGGTAGCAGTGCGTACCCAAATAACACTTCACATATTAGACGACACAAATCTTATTGAATAACATTGTGCAGCAGCCTTTGTATAAAATTCAATAGACGATTACCGTGAAGATGGCGTCAAGGGGCATTTGACCAAGATACATTGCGTTCTAGAATTGGAATCAACAGTGATTGAATAGAAATTCGATCATTAAACGCGATTCATCATGGGCAAATGCCCCTCGACGCCATATTTTTCGTAATCGTCTATTGATATATGATAACTTTCGGAAAACTATCAAGTTAAACATACCTCGTTTTTAAAGGAGCTCTGTCTCGCAGGTGATTGGTTTAGAGAACAAAGCTTAGACAAAGGAAAGGAGCTAGAGCCCAGACTCTTTTACTTTTTCGCATGATAAAAATGCAGTTCAATTCGTGAAATGATCTCTTTCCAATTGTTTTCTGTTAATCCTGCCATAGAAATTTTTAATCCCCTCTAACAATCTCAGCCAATTATGATCGAGACAGATGTCCTTTAATGTTACAAAAAAGTTGACTGGACAAAGATGGCTGATCGATATTTTTTTGAAGCTGCTTTTGCTGTGGAGGGGCTGTGACTTCAAGTGTCTCGATGTTGACCCTTTGACTCTATTATTGACTTTTTCCAATAAAATACATCGAGTGGTTACAAAATGACTCATTGGTTCCTTCTAAGGTACTCTTGGCTTCAAAAGTTGATATACAGAAGAAAGTTACGGAATATGTTGATGTCCCTGGAACTTGGTCGTAAGTCCTATTCAATCTACATGAATGCTTATTCTAGTCCTGTTTGGAACATTGTATACCGGGTGTCCCAAAAAAGTATACAGATATGGTTGACCCTAGCCATAAGAATTTAGCGTGAATCAATTCGAAAACATTTTAAAAACATACCTCGATAGTCAACTTGAACATAGATACCTCTTTGTTGATATTAGTGCTTTGAGAGTTGAAATATGAATCTTCAAAGGACAAATTTGCCTAGACCTCCAAACCAGAGCTTTGGTGTTCTGGCCTAAGGAAATTCTTGAAGCGCGGCGACTAAGTCAACAATAGATTTGAAAAAATTTGAAACAGGAGGAGAAAAACTAAAGCTGCACAACAGATGCATTAAAAAATATAATTTACTTGACACATATTATCAAGGGAGCTCCAAAGTAAACTTCGTGAAGTAAATTGTTGATATTAAAATGAATGAAGTCGCTGTGCTTCAAGAGTTTGCTTAGGCCAAAACGCCAAAGCTCTGGTGTGAAGGTCGAGGCAAATTTGTCCTTTGAAGATTCATACTTCAACTCTCAAAGCACCAATATCAACAAACAAGGTATCTATGTTCAAGTTGACTATTAAGGAATGTTTTTAAAATGATTTCGGGCTGATTTGCGCTAAATTTTCATCGCTAGGGTAGACCAAATCTGTATGCGTTTTTCTGGGACACCCGGTATTACACTTAATCTTTTGCAAGGGATTGGTTTACTTATAATCCTTATTTTTAGATGTCCCTTTTTGGAGGGTGAAAGGTTGACCAGTTTATTCAAAAGTTTAATTTATTTAGAAAAGCGATGTTTTTATCTTCAATGAAATTATTGTTCGATTCGGGAGAACCACATTTTCCCATTCGCACTTACATGCATGGAAATGAAATTCACCTCTTTACTCAACTGTTACAAGACTTACACGAATTAGATTTTCGTAATAGTCGCCCTTCTTTTTTCAGTATTTCTCTTCAGAGGCAATGCGCTCTTCTGTAACTGCCGCATTTTTCTTTATCCTAGATTTCAAGGGGTTTTCAGAAATGTTGTAGTGCTAAGAAAAATACACAAGGATTGCAATATACACAGGTATTAAAAGTTTTTAATTTTGAATTCGTCATTTTTAAACAGGTTGTGCCAACACGGTGCATGCTTTTGACAGGCCTCGAGAAATCGCACCTCTGGCTGATTTTGAAGATTGTTGATTGAATCTTTAGTAAAAATTCTACCGTATTCTAGGCAATTCTTGTTCGATTTTTCGGCCGCCTACTTATCGAGCTTCTAAGCGATTTCTCGTGTAGTTGTCTTGTGCAGCTCTGTACTATCAGGGATGGTGTGTTTGTGTGTTTTGACAGGATTTAGAAAATTCTGATAAGAATGCTGTGCTGAAGAAATAGGATATGAAATTGTTATAGTTGTTGTTGTTGTAGTTGTAGTGCCTCGTTATGATGTGTTTACATACGGGACTTCTATGAAGTTACTTGAGCTTACTCATGGGTCATGGCCTAAATCAGTCGTATATTTTCTGAGTATCCTGTGATATCTAAGTAATATTTATATGCACGATAGACCAAACAGCAGAAATAAATGCCTGTACCGCCTTCTTGATGACATGATGCTCCGAGCGGCTGTCCCTGAAGTTTCTTTTTTCGTTTCGCTAATCACTGCCATTATTCAATAGCTTTCTAGGCAGAGGAGTGATGAACGTATTACCTGTGACTATCTGGGAATCAATCAAGAATCCATCGTCAAGATTCGTTTATGACAATATGTTGAAGGTATTGTTCCTTTCATTATTTCCAATTGGGTTTGTTTAGACGGAATATTCCGTTTCCTTTCGTTTCTCGTTTCTCCTTCGCAGCGTCCTCGTCATGATTTACGCCCCCGCAGAAGTTATTATGTTTTATTGAGCGCTGATAGACCACGGAATAGACTTGGAGCAAGTCTAGGTTTGTTTGATCTAAAGCCGATTTTGTCAGATAATTCATAGATTTATTTTTAAAAGAGCAATGAAGACTGAACATTAAAGGAAATGTCCATGAAGATTATGGTTCAACAGAATCAATCTAAACAGTCGAAATCGAAACATTAAAACTGCTTTGTCAGAAAGTGAGGGAATCTCTCTCCTGCCTCCCGCTCATTTTTTTTTTTTGCTTCCCTCTTTTGATGTTTTTATAACAATGATTTCGTCTTCTTTCAGAAAACCAAAATAGCGAAAGAAATAAGTGATGGCTTAAAAGTCAGTAAGTGACATACGTTACATAACCTTCTCACCTTCTTAAACGGAGCTTTTGTTGTTAAATTGCCATGCATGTTTTGTTATATTAGAAGGATGATTAACTTGTCCTCAGTTCTGCTATCGTAGCGACTACATATATTTTTGGGATCTAAACATTTATGACGAAAGTTTTTGGACAAATTATGTTTGAACATCTTGCTGGTGAAAGTTTTAGTCCTTTTTACGACAAGTTTTCTTGAAACTGATAGAAGTTGTTTTTTATAAGAAACTAAGAATTTGAGTCACTACTGAAAGTTTCTTAAAATTTTCAGATTTTGATTACTCAGAGTTTCTTATGAGTTTCTTATGAGTTCCATAACAATCTTCATGTTTACTTCCTGTGCCCTCGTGAACATTCCAGAACGAACTTTTTTGGAGCCTTTCCAGTTTTTAGACATTACTCAAGTACCTTCCGAGTAATATGACACAGGACAGGCAACAAGTGAAAATAGAGTAAAAATAAGCTGAAGATTTCCTTGACTAAAATAAATAGTTGTTTAGATAACGTTTTCCCGGTTCTGGAGTTTCGTATTTTTTAGCGATCTGAGAGCTGAGTTTCTTATAACGAATTTCTCATAAAAATAATACGTGCAGAATGAAGACCAAATATTTTATATTTCTGAATCCTAAACTTTTTTCTTCACAGTACATATGCGTCATGAAACAAATGCATGCTTCGTAAAACAATCAAGAGATTTCGTTGTTCTAACTGGAGAACGAGTGGATGTAAGATTATTTCTTTGAGTAACGATTTTATAATACTATGGGCCTTGTTAGATAAAGGTGCTGTGTAAAATTTTCGTATATATGTTTGTTTGTTTGTTTGTTTGTTTGTTTGTTTGTTTGTTTGTTTGTTTGTTTCTACCTAGCATCCGAAGGTAGTTTTTAGGAACTCTAAGAAGCTAATCTTGCCAAAGCAGTGTCCTGGTTCTTCCTCTCGATGTGACGACACCTCGTGGCTCCTTCAAGCCTGGTTCACCTCAGGTCGTTGCAATCGCCGGGGTCATTAGTGTCGTTGGGAACGAACGACTCAAAACTCCCAAAAGACTGCATGTGAACGGCGACTTAACGACCCTGATGACCCCAACGACTGAGTCGTTAGGTAGAACCAGATTCTATCCAAACGATCCATACTACTACCCAACTGTTATTTTTGCCGTTCACATTCAGTCTTTTAGGTCTTTTGAGTCGTTCGTTCCCAGCTCCAGCGACTGCAACGACCTAATGTGAACCAGGCTTTTGCCTGAATCTACAGAGAGCTGGTGGCTCTCCTCCCTCATTGTAGCAGGTTTTGCCAGGACGGAAACTCGAACCACCAACCTTTAGATTGGTAAGCCGGTGCGCTACTACTGAGCTATCCCTGCACCTTTATCGTGAGTTATTAATGAATAGAAATGTGTATTTGTTGTGTCAGACGCAGCAGCCGAAGAGAAAATCATACAGAATCGGGAGATGAATCAAATAAACGATCAGATATTCATTACCTTCTTTTCTTTGGAGATGAGTAGATTCTTTAAAATCAAAGCAGCTTTACTGATTAGTTGTTTTCAAGAACCAAAGTTGACAGGCAAAAGCAGAAACTCAATTTTACTGAAACATAGTCAGGCTGAACCTCCAGAATGCTGCTGTTGTTGACTGAAATAAGGAGTCTTTCTAGTGTCACATTCTCTCCAATGCGCATGCTCCAAATGGCAAGTCCTTAATGTATGCGAATTCTAAGATCCAAAACAACAAAAACCCGCAGGATCAACTTTCACGCGTTTTCGGTGCAACTGCCCCTTTAACAGTTTGAGTTAAACTTTAAAAAGTACAAGTTCCCATAAAATTTATTTTTTCACAGCATGATAAATACATCTTGTGTGGTACATCGGTTGAGATTCCAGAATGTCCTTTGGAAAGAAATTGCGTTCGGGGAAATGTAAGTAATTCAACTTTTATTTTGTTGAAACTAAGCGTTGTTTGACTGAGCCTTGAACTTCATATCATAATCTGAGCCCAGTTAACTTCCATACTTTCGAGTAATCAGCTGCTACTCAATGGCCCAAGGGTGGGCATGTTGCAGTGAGGACAGCGGTCCTATGTATGTCCACATAACCAGTTTATTTCTCCCATACTATATTAATGTCTGTCCAGAAAATCAGGTTTATTTTGAACCCTTTCCAACAATATCATTTTGCAACTAACTTGGACTGTTCATGTTCTTGGATGTTGGTCAATATTTGTCCTCAAAATTGGGTTTTATCGGAGTATTTTAAAAATTTATTTCCCCAAAACCAGTCTTTTTAAGAGCGCAATTTGTACTTGTACGATGAAAAATGGGTTTGTGACATCGTTTTTCCAAGACATACATAGGACCACCAAAAACACAGCACATGCCCACCCCTGATGGCCAATAAAGACTCGATGATGAATTGTGCAAAACGCTGACTGAATAATGGGTTTTTCTTTCAGGTGTTAGCAAGTGGATGGATAATCGAGCCCGTGTTGAATCAAGGAAAGCCCTGTTCTCTGGTCACGTACCTATCGCAGGTAAGGAGGGACCTGATTTAGGGTGTGTTTGATAGGTACAAATTCTGAAAATGGTAGACTTGGTAGACTCGGAATTTGTGTTTGATTGACTCCGAAATGCTCAAAACGGTAGGTTTGGTAGGTTTGGAAGGCCTTCTGAACATTCTGTTCCAAAAGCAGAAGGTTTGGCAGACTTTGGAGAGATTCTCGTTTCATTAGCAAACCCTGGTGGTGAATCCAACAACCTACCATTTCAAGATTTTTGTGTTTGATTAGAAAATAAATTTCCATCTCTGCAAAGTCTACTGTTTTCAGAATTTGGTAGGTTCGGAATTACCAATCAAACACACCCTTAAGGGAACCTGCACATTTATCTCGAATTTATCGAATAACAAACAAATCATATGAGCCACATCAAATGTCTTCCATTTCTCTCATTAGTAAAGTAACAAGGGAAGATTTCTTGACAAAAAGAAATATTTATTTTGATTGATTATCTTACGCAAATTGACGATTTCGAGAGCAAATTATCAAACGATGTAAGGCTATATCAAGAGTAGATGAATGAGCTAAATTTCTAGTAATTAGTCTACAATAATTTTCTAAAATATTGCCGCTTGGAAGAAGCTTCTTGAAAATAGATCCCAGGTTACTGACAAGACTAACATAAGACTGACATAGACAACTGCCCTTAGACAAAGGCCTTATCTGCAGCAATTATCTGATCCTCTACCTATCTGGTGAAGTTACCTACTTTTCATTTCAAATGAATGGGATTCATTTGCTGCGACACAAAAATTTAAGTGCCAATATTTTGAATCGAACTTTAATAAAAGGTAGAGGAAGGAATCTAAATATTTAATGTGGCTCTCTTCTATTTCGAGCTTTGAAGCCGAGAAATAGACATAGGCTTGGCATCAACAATTTAAAACTTGATAGTAAGTAGGGTAAAACCAATTATAGAAATATAGCATTGGGCTCAAATATTTGAAAAGGTGGGTGTAAAATTCTTTTACATTTTTCTTTGAATTAAATGGCTTGAAAGGAACTTAGGGTACTTTCCTGTAGATCTGCCCTGGAAATTTTGTGATATCTTGATTATTTTCGAAATGGCGACATTTATTATATTTGAGGCTGAGGTCATAAAATTTCTAAATCCTAAACCAGAAGAGCGACAGATTTCTGCTTGCCACCATATCGTAAACCTTCATAGACTATGGTTTTCTTGAAGATTGTATTATTTTTGCTGTATTGATTTAGGATTTACAATGATTTTAATTTTTTCAAAATTCTCCATGAATTTTTTCAACAAAAATATAAACGCCGCCCTTTTGAAAATAACCAAGATATCAAAACATTTTCACGACAGAATTACAGCAAAGTACCCTAAGTTCCTTTCAAGCCATTCAATTCAAAGAAAAATGCAATACAATTTTACACCTACCTTTTTAAAGATTTGAAAGATTTGAGCCCTATGTGTTAACCCCCGGACTACAGTAAAGGCCTTAGCTACATGCTACATTAACACTGTTTGCTTGCCTACGAATTGTTCAAGAAATCTTGCAATCTTTCATAGCTCTCAAGAATTCTTATCAGCATTTGAAGAATTCTTAGGAACTCCTTAAGAATTCTTCTGTTAGGATATTTGTTTCAAATTCTGCAATCGGCTAAGTACGAGATTTAGCATAGCTTGCCGAGGGTGGATACTTTTGGTGTATACCCGGTCAGCAAAAATTATGATCGTTTTCATATTCTTCACAGATTGATTTTGGTGGCAGGCTGCCAATTCGACTGATAAATCATATTGCAAAGCGACAACCAATGAGTATAGCATATTTGAGAACATATCTGGAAGCAGCAGAAAAGAGGAGCTAACATGAATGTTATTGTTTGGTAATGGGAGTATGCATCAAATTTTATACAACGTGATATTATGGTCCAAAAAATCATCACGCAGCCCTCTGGACTGAGTAGAATTTTGAGAATGAGATCACGGGCTTTAGGAAACTCTAAATTAAAAATTAGATTTTCCGATGATACATCGAGTATTTTTCCTAATTTATATTTCAATCGTGATACATCGAGGGAGAAGCGCGTGCCAGAGTGACGCGATGGAGATCCCATTATGCCACTCAAATGGAAACTCCGGAGAAAGGAAATCTTTCTCTCCTTCTCCCGTTCGTTTTGCCACACTTGAGTGGCATAATGGATCTCCGTCACGTCACTCTGCCACGCGCTTCTCCCTCGATGTATCACGATTTAAATATAAATTAGGAAAAATACTCGATGTATCATCGGAAAATCTAATTTTTAACTCAGAGTTTCCTAAAGCCCGTGATGAGATTGTAGATTTGAAAGTTTGAAGGGACCTTTTGTAGAATTTTTAGCCATTTAGTTGGTTTGTAGAGTGCGAAATCTTCATTTTAACTTTGTCATATGTATTTCAACATATATTATCATCCATACAAAACCTCTTTACGTCGATTAATTCTTTCATATGATTTATATAATAAGACTAATATCTATCATTGAGGTACTCTAAAATTCCACAAAAGATCCTATTCAGAGCCCGTAAGGTGTAACTGTTTTTTTTCTTCAAATTGATACCAGGTGAGTCAGAAAAATGTATCCTCTGTGTAAGAAATTGTAGGTACAACCAAAGGCATGCAACCAATTTTCAAAATTTTGAATCGATCATCTCACTTGGGCTTTAACTTGATCTTTGAGATTTTTCTCATAATTTTAGGTGCTTTATTTCTCTCAGAAATAAGGAATTAACCAAAAATTGTAGTCATTGTCGAGAAGTCCTTGATGTGCCCAAAAACAATAAAATTGGGCTAGTCACTTTCACAAAATTGTTACTTAACATTAAACATTCTTTGTCGTGCCTAGGCTTGATTGGAGAGGAGAGCATAATTATCTTTAAACAATTTTCCATGCGATTAGAAAGCTAACAAAAACAACATTTTACCATTTTAATGATTGAAAAATGAACGACCTATTTCTACTTTAGGCCAAAGCCTGTGCGAGTCAGTTATTGGGAAATTCTTTTTATTTGAGAGCAAAATAGCACATTGCAAATTATCAATCTATCCTTGAAATTAATTTATACAGTCCGGTAATGGAGTTAGGATTTATCAAATCGGTTGCAGGGTTTTGCAGCGCAATTTTGCAAACAGTGGATAATTTTTTACTCAACCGGTAAGAAATCAATTTTGTTCTTATTTCTAACCATTATTTCGCCTGATTTCAATGTCCCTTTGATGATTATTTAATGAGCGATATGAATGTAATTGCCATGAAGTTATTTGTACTTAAAGTATCATATGTTCGTTGATGAATATTTGTCCCCTGCCGTCGAAGTTAGATTGAATTTGTGTGATTAATAATGGGAATGACCCATCATTCAATGTTTAATTTTGTAACTCTTTTTAGTATTTTTAACTTTTGCGTTTTGTTTATTCCAACTTTTTATTTTTATATTTAATTTTCATTTTCTTCCATGCAATGAATAGACTAATAACAAATTTCCATTTCTACATTGTCTTTGATTTTAATTACGCAGTCAAGAGTTTTGGATTCTAGGTTAAGACTTATTGCATGAGCTCGAAGAGTCTTGAACACGTAACCAATTGCAATCATAAAAACTGTAAACACCTGCTAAGCCTATCAGGTCGAACAAACACTCATGTATTAAGACACCCCCCAGTAACGACCCCGCCGGGCATTAAAAAGACAGCGGGGAAAATTCCCAAATTACAAACTTTAGACGGGGATCACAAAAATCACGGCGGGGAAGAGCAAAATTTCGGCGGGGAAAGAATTAAGATGGTACATATCATGATATATCTGCTAAATCATGAGATCCTTTCGCACAATAAAGGTTTTCAAAAATATGTTAGAGTTATCTGACGTTTCGCTTTCACTTTATCAGATATTCTGAAATTCTGATGGTGCAAAGCGATACGTCAAACAAGTCCGCTATTCTTTCAAAGTCTGTCGCCCCATAAATACTCAAGTATCCATGCACGTAATCCCCGGTGGCGTGGCCAGGGTGCTGTCATTGAGCGGGGGGGGGGTAAGATTGCGAGCGAAGCGAGCAAAAATTGTGGGTCCGGGAGCTTGCCTCCAGAAAAATTTTTGGGCCACGCCCTTCAGAACGTCGGAAAACGCCCCTTTTTGGAGAAACCATCCTAAAATGAGAAGGAGAAGAGTCCTCATGATTGGCTATTTGGCGATAAAAACTTCGATAATCAGGACAAGGTGAGGAGACATTCATGATCTTCATCTTTAGTGCTGTAATATTTCAAAAGTTTGATAACGAAAGGCATGACATTTACAGGATTATTAATATTTTATTGCTGATTTGGGCTTTTCTCAGACACCAACTTTTTGACCATTGGGGGGCGACGGCCCCCTCTTGCCCCCCTGGCTACGCTACTGGTAATCCCTAGAATTGTGAACTTTAATTAGATACCAGAGTTGCGGTAAACGTCTTATGCTAGTAAATAACATTCCAGTCAAGCAATGTTTAAGGCTCAACGGGCTAAATTTTATGTTCGGATGTTGCAGCAGAGTGCATTGTACAGTGTAGCCTGTGTTTTATCGTTAATTTAACGTGCGTGTTGTAAACAACAAACCCACCGTCANCGAGCGTTACCCTGCCAACCGCAAATCCATAATGGCTGCTAATCTGTCCATTTTCTGGACAGATTTGTGCAATGTGTACCAGGGTGTTCACTCGGCTTCGTGACTAGCGTATGACGTAAGAACACCCTGGGAACGAGGTGAATGACGTAATGTGCTAATTTGACAGACAAACTGCAAACAAAAGCTTCGGCAGATAACCTTATTCTGGTGTTTGCTACCTCGTTCTGCAATATTAGCTATTACGTCATGTCCTTATCTCCACCATGATCTAGTGCCAACCCTACTGATTTCCGATCTTTTCTCCTCCCCTCCGTCATCCTCCGCAGTTACAGTAGAGGCTGCACGCAGGCTAGGGTGGCGGAGCCAGTAGCTTGCTTTGAATTGTTTGGCGTAGTATACAGTGTATACAGATTCGGCACTAGGCGATTGAAAAGAACGAATGTTTATCTCAAGCTTTTAGAGTCGAGCCATAGCATAGGTCTGATTTTTAGTGAAATCATGACTGTAAAAAAATACGAGAAATAAGGAAAAGAAAAGAAAGTAACCGGAAAAATTAAGCTTGAGAAACACCGCCCGTAAAATACCGTATTTTACTTGTCGTGATTTTGTTTTTTGCAGTGCTTCCACTTGGAAGGAAATTTCCTTCGGTTATGAAAATTTATAGAAAACTTCATCTAATCTCATAAAATTTCACAAAAGTAGTTATCTAATGATAATATTATCTTTGAAAGTAATAAAACAAGAATAAAAGTTGTTGTTGCTACATCAGCCATTGTGTGCTGTTGTTGTTGTAAAGCATGGCATGGCATTTGTTGGCATGGCTGACTCAGTGTGATACGTCCTTATCATCATCATCATCAGCTGAAGAAAGTCCTCAAAGTCAAAATCAAAGTCAGTTCTTATTCAATGAATGTTGTTTCTGATCCTAAAATCTGTTTCAAAAGACTTGTCACTTGGAAATACTTTTCTGAGTTCTGTCACAAGGCTTGCATGAAGTTTGACAAAATGCCTCCCCAAAAGCAGTTATTTGGTGTTTGATAGATCTGCTGAAGTTAGGAACTTTTCACCGATGCATTTTTTGTGATGTGAACTTGAAATGCCAAAATCTTTCAAGGTACTTTACTGGGCCTAATAGAATTTTCTTTGTTCCAAATTCCAATTTGAAATATAAGTTGCAAATGATCAAATAAAAACGTTTCCCATATGTCTGCTTACCAATCTGCGCCAATCTGTTCTCGTATAATAACAGATTAGGGCTTCAAATTACTGTTAAACGTTGAAGGAAATCGGAAGGAAATTTTGACCCCCCTTGAAGGAAATTTAAGGAAAAAAAGCAATGAACACTTGAACAGAAGGAAATCTCGTTTTCAAAAAGTGGCAGCACTGGTTTTTTGTTCTTTGATAATTTCATTTGTTCTCATCCGTTCTTATTTCCAAAAACGCTGCTAAAAATCAAACTTTTTCAAATGTAAAGGTTTACAAATGAATCGCTTTCGCTTGCAAAATCTGGGAAAGGGCGCTAGTAAAGCCATGCGGCGATAAGCGTAAGCGCCGATGGACACGTCAAACATCAGCTCTGAAGACTTCCTCTATGCGCACGCGCAAGGAAAGCCAACTCAGAGAAACATCAAAGATGGCTGCTGTCTTGCTGCCCAAGAATCAAATACTTAGCCTGGTTTTTTACGTTTTATGCTTCGAATTAGTCCTCTGTAGGATTTGTGTGAACAAAGAATGTTCAGGTATGCTATTTATTCTCAAATTTTACTTGAATTAGTTTAGCATGATGTGGAATAAGAAGGAGGAACTCTCTTTCCTTGTTGCCCGGACCCTTCTAATTCTTAGGCCCCTAAACTAAAAAGCCATATTTTGTGACGTATAATACTGGCGTTGAAACTCCTCAGAAACTGAATACGGTCGATGAATTTTTGATTGTTCCTTTCAGCAGGATTAGCAGATTACTAAGGTTAGGAGTACTGCAACAGAAGTGGACCCAGTCGATCATTTTAGATACAAAGAAGTAAAACATAGCCAGCAAGCAGCAAAAGCCAAAAGCAATCATCTGGTTTCAGTTATCTATTGATGGGATCAAAACAACAATACATACAGTCAACTTTTTGAATGTTATTATTTCTTTTGTACATTTTTCAAGCAGATTTGTGTGGTATGTCAGACTGCCAACTATGCAAAGTGTGCATCGAGGTTTTCTCTCTCCAAACAATAAAAATGTCCATCAAGAGTTCAAAAACTCCAGCAATGAGCAGGGTGAATTTCTATGCCAGACTGCATTTTTGCTGTTCTCGGAGAACATATTCTTTGCACAATTTTTGAGAAAACAATAGGACCTTTTAGTCTTCTATTGTTTTCATTGCGCATCTCTCCGCAAGAAAGAAAGAATGCAGTCTGGTTTCTATGTTGCTCTGCGCCAAATATTTCAATGAAACATTGAACTGAACATTTTTTCTTTCTGCACCAAAATTGTGGCCCAAAAACCAAATGAGTTGTTTTGCTGCGCTGAAGATCACCTTTCTAAATGGTCACTCAGATTCATTCTGTCAGAACTGAGAGCTGCTTAGTAATTGGTTAAATGTTTGCTAGTTGTTTGCTAAATTTAAAATCTTATTGAAAAATGCATGCATGAAAGTCCTTGCTGCAATAGCACCATTTTTTCTGTGCAAGAAACAAAAGTTAGCAGTCTTTGTGATAGGTATGCAATCCTTTTGGATGGATTCCTATAATTCTCATTACTCTGTGGCTTGTGTCATACATGCAACTGAAGGAAAATTGACAATAAGATGGCAGAAGGAAATTTATTTTGGAAATTTGGGGGAGAGGGTTTGGTCATAGAATTTTTCTTTCATTTTTGAAACATTGAGATCATTTTGTTTTCATGGTATTTTCTTCCCAATCCATGATGCTTTTGTTACATTTTCAAGCCATACGCATCATGTTAGGGGCACCTAATGTGTGTCTCACTGTGTCCCATTGCCTTTTAAATTCAAATGACAAAATATATCAGACAACAACAATTTTTAGATATTTGTGCTTTGAACATTTCTTGGTAAGGGGGTAGGGCTTTCAGAAGAAATGTCCAAAAGCAAAATATGAAAGATACTTTTTATCAGTTTCTTTCCTCTGAACAGCATCTGAAAGAAAAGGTGTTTGTTATGGTCTAGAGTGGCCTTGCCCCCAATTGAGCACCCTTCATAGAAAATGCTATGTTTTCCCTAAATAAGTCGTTTAGGAAAAGTATCTTACAGCGAAGTGGTTCCTTCAAAATTTGTAAAAGATTGATGTTTGAGGTCAGAATCATCTGAGCTTTGTCTTTTTTAAGCCAGCCACTTAAACATACAGCAGTCCAAGCAGCCTAATTCTTCAAAATTTGCCCTTTTTGAGCACCCCCCGCTTCTTCCAAATTTTTAGCCGATTTTTATTCATAAGAAATAATGCCATTTTTCTGTGAAATCTTTTCTCACAGTATTCAACCCTCTCATTGAGTTGAACTCAATTCCCCTTCAATAAAATAAAAAACATACTGTATCTGTAAGGTAGCCGATTACCAATCCCTCCTTCATTCCACTTTCTTTCATTAACCTTGCGAGGAGTGTATCTCTGTTTCAAAAAAGTGCACGAGATTTTTTGAAACATTTGGACTTTTGCGATCTTTTCGCACAAGATTTTCATGACAACTTCACAGAGAATCAAAATACTACAGGTTGCTCAAAAAGGGCAAAACTGACTATCTGACTGCTTCCTAATCACAACCCCCTGGAACACAAAATGAAAGTGGGATCTTGTCGATTTCTTTCTAAATTTAACCTGGAGAGGCAGAGCAAGCTTTCATGGCATGTTGTTTTTATTTCTGGTTTACCGCAAACCTTTTAAGCGAGTAAAATAAAAACACTGCTATAAAAGATGAAGGAGAATTCAAAGGTACTTACAATTCGATTCCAGGTAGGCCACAGGAGGCCCAATCGCCTATCATGGAGGCCTAGCTTCACTGCGGAAATTTACGCTGCTGCTATTTCCTAACTGCAACATTAAGACAGCAGTACTTGTTCTTTGAATTGAAGAAAAATTAAATTCATACCGTAAATGGTTGATTGTTTATCTCTTTTGTCGTTTCTTGCACCGAACTTATTGAATCATCCTGCCGCTATGACAACATGCTACTGCTCTGTTGCTGTTGTTGTACTGCAATAACGCAACATTATTGATTGTGTATGTTGTACAGTATGTATATAATAGATAACAAGGAGTGAAGCTTTTTTACCTGCCTAGATTCAGCAACAGTTTTGTCCTCGCTCAATCTCGGTCAATTTTGCATTAAACGCCCAGTTCTTTGCATCAAAATGTTCCCCAACTCTTAAACTTCGTGCATAAGACATTTGTTTCTGCTTTCCTACATGAAATCATTTAAAGCGGGCGCGAAATAATCCTCATCTACTCGACGGTTTGAAATCTGCCGAAGCTCGTCCCACCATCGCGCCCATTATCAAAGAGGCCGACGCTCGAAATTTGTTCGAAATCTCGAATTCAGAACTATTGACGAATTTCAAGCGTCGGTCTCTTTGATCTGGGCGCGATGGTGGGACGAGCATCAGCAGATTTCAAACTGTCGAGGAGATGAGAATTATTTTGCGCCCGCTTTAAATGATTTCATGGAGGAAAGCAGAAACAAATGTCTTTTGTACGAAGTTTAGGAGTTGGGGAACATTTTGATGCAAAGAACTGGGCGTTTAATGCAAAATTGACCGAGATTGAGCGAGGACAAAACTGTTGTTGAATCTAGGCAGGTAAAAAAGCTTCACTCCTTGTTATCTATTATATACATACTGTACAACATACACAATCAATAACGTTGCGCTATTGCAGTACATCAACAGCAACAGAGCAGTAGCATGTTGTCATAGCGGCAGGATGATTCAATAAGTTCGGTGCAAGAAACGACACGAGAGATAAACAATCAACCATTTACGGTATGAATTTAATTGTTCTTCAATTCAAAGAACAAGTACTGCTGTCTTAATGTTTCAGTTAGGAAATAGCAGTAGCGTAAATTTCCGCAGTGAAGCTAGGCCTCCATGATAGGCGATTGGGCCTCCTGTGGGTAGGCCAAATTTAAAATTCACCACAATTATGTTTATCCATCGACGTCCAAGAAAATGAGCAGGAGTCAACTCAATGGCGTCAACAAACTATTTTTGCAGGTTTTTTTGTTGCAGCTAGGCCCAAACTCCTTTTATTTTGAATTTTTAGCAAAGCTGTTGCAACAAAGCCAAATTCTTAGGGTGCTCAATTGGGGCGAGGCCGCTCTACTGTGGTTCATGTAAGATGCAAATTGAGGAACTCTGTGTCATTGATACCACTTTAATGTTCCTTTTTCTTGATTCTAGAACCAATTTCCAGTGCTAAAGTGAAGAAGGCCTTCAATACCAAAGATGTTCATTTGCTTGTTGGTGATGAAGTTGATATTATGAGTAAAAGCGATGATGGGAATTTCTTCGAATTTGAGGTAATGAAATGGGTAATTTTGAAAACACAATTTTCGAGACGAACAATAACTATAGTTGGCCATGCAGTAGTGATGTCTGGAACAAATAAAAACTCAAGTGAGCTAGGCTCAGTATGAAAGGGATGTTGATGATATTTTAACCACCTACTCATAATTATGAACCTTATTAGGCTGAGTTCAGAAAGTGACGGTTGTTATATGCAGGGTTTTACTGTAATGTACATACTTAATTGACATTGAATTTTTTTCAAACCTTTCAGATTGGAGAAGTAAGAGGGACAATCCCAACTTCTCATGTAAAAGAGACAGTTATGCACTCTGATGTAGATGCCCTAATTCATGCACCAGAGGTGAGTTTCTCATTTTGAAGGTTTCAATGCTATTTTTTTCAGAGTGTTTCTATTACCTTCCCTACAGTGTGATAACTTTCTGCTACCTTTAGCCCATTTAAAAATAATATTTGTCACATGTTAGGAGTTTACTGAACACACGTTACAACATACTCATACTTATGATATAAAGAGGGTAGTGTGGAAATTATGAAATAGCCCTTCTTGAGCCCTTCTTCTACGTATAGAGAGGGGTGTATATTAGCAAAAACAATGTAAGTTTCGAATCAACACAGTAATTTGCCCCTAAAAGATGTCAATAGTAGTTATTTCTTTGTCTTAGCGAATTTAAGCAACTCACAATATGTTTATTGTCAAATATTCCATGCTTGCTTGAAGATATGTTTGTTGCTTCATTTTTGGACGAGGAGATATACTGAAATACCATCAAATCTTGCTTCCATTTCTGTTTCCATTGTTGTAGCGTTATTGATGAGGGTAATGTGTAATCTATGTAACAGTGCCGAAAAATATTAATAACGTATATATACCGGGTGTCCCAGAAAAAACGCTACAGATTTGATCCCGGCTAGCGACAAGAGTTTAGGTCGAATCAATTCCTAATAATTTTTGAAGTAATCCTCGATAGTTAACTTGAAGATAAATACCTTTTTGTTGACATTGGTGCATTGAGAGTTGAAATATTAATCTTGAAAGTCCAAATTTGCTTCCACCTCCAAACATAGCTTTTGGGTTTTGGCCTATACTGCAAACACGCAGTTTTGGGGAATCTCTTCAATCATAGACATAGCGTAGTAGTTGTGAACAAGGACCCATGCTTTGGCACACATTTGAGAAGAAATTTGAAAGCTGAGAATTGACAAACAAGTCAATGCATACAGTCACATAGGAATATCTTTCTTCAATCAAAATGCACCTACAAAATACTAATCCAAGAACGAGTGCGTGATCATTTTTAAAGATCTTATCCGTGGACATTAGTTCCCTTGGGTGTATACGATGGCTTGTTTCGTAATAATTCCAAGATAGATGATACAAAATGAATTTCATTCAAGCAATGAAGATTTCACGAAATAATTTACTTTCACACCCAAGGGAACCATTCCGCTGATGGCTATCTTTTATTGGACAGAAGTAAGTTGAACTTGTTGTAGAATGAAGAAAGATGTCTCTTTGGGACTAAATTACTGAATCTGGTTGTCAAGTGAAGTTTGGATTTCTATTCAAATACGTTCCTAAGCACGAGTCTTCTTGCTCGTATTTCGCAATGATTCAGGAGATTTCCGAAACAGCGCATTTGCAGTATAGGCCAAAACCTAAAAGCTCTGGTTTGGAGGTGGAGGCAAATTTGGACTTTCAAGATTAACATTTCACCTCTCAAAGGACCAATATCAACAAAGAAGGTTTATCTTCAAGTTAACTATTGAGGATTACTTCAAAAATGATTAGGGATTTATTCGACCTAAATTCTTGTCGCTAGCCGGGATCAAATCTGTTGCGTTTTTTTTGGGACACCCGGTATACATATAGTATATAGAGTAAAAAGGATATACAATGTATATAGTTAATATAATGCATATAGTAATAATAATAATAATAATAAAACAAATCTTTATGTAAGATAAAAATTTAAACAACATATGCTGTTATTAACAAACGAGAAGGCGTGAAGAAATTTCGAATGAAGGTTCTATTTTAGAAGGAAACACAAATTTCGTATTGCCAGGGATATGAGAGAAAAAAGGAAGAGGGGACAGGGAAGCAAAGGAAAGAAGGAGCATGTAAAGTAATTTGTAACAGAATAATGGATAGGAATTTCAGTGAATTGGAATCTAGTGAAAGGAGAAGGAGATAATTACTGCCACATTCACACCAGCGACCTGCAGTGAACATTTTTAAACATTGACTCAGATTTGCTGGAAGCCAGAGTTTTTTCCAGCATTATTGGTTCATATGTAATTTATTCTTTTTTGTAGGAAGAAACTGGTGAAGATGGAGATAATCAATCTGAAGAAGACGAAATGCCAAATGATGCGGGAGACGAAGACTACTTTGATCCTTATACAGAAGAAGTGCCGCCATTAGAAACTCCTGTTAGGCCAAAGAAACCTAAATTGAAGAATGATAAAGTTGAACCAAAACAGAAAGAAGAGACGGAGGGTCTTAAAGCTGCTGTCGAAGAAGCTTCATCAAAACCAGTTCAGGGGGTAACTCAAGAGCAAGGTCATGTGGGGGATGCACAAGTTGCTGGTGATGTTTTGAAGACTGCTTTGAAAGAAAGCAAAGATGCTGGTAATAGCAAAGAAGAAGAATTGAAAAAGCTGTTTAAGAGTGAAGAAGAAGAGATGCTTGATAAGCTTAGCAATCAAGCTATGATGAACGCTGAAAAGAAAGATGAAAAGAGTGCTGATACGGGTGAAACTGGTGAAAGTAAGGATCAAGGAGCGAAGAATCATCATGGTGAGAACCAATTGAGTGAAGCTGAAGAGATGCTGAGAAGTCTTAAAGCACAGGCTGTGGTTGACCAGAAGAAAAAGGACGAGAAAGTGGGAGCTGCTGTGTCAAGTGAATCTGCTGAAAAAAACGTGGGCAAGAAAATGGAGGAGCAAAATATGGGCAATCCAAGTAATGGGGAATCTGCCACAATCCCAGCTGTAGAGGCAATAGTGCCAGGAGCTAGGATCGACACACCGGTGACAAGCGACAGCACAGTTAATGATGCACCAAGCAATATACCCCGAATTGATGCCTCAGATAAGAAGGAAACAGAACCAGAAATTAGCCCTCAAGTAGACGAAGTCTTCATGGGCCTAGATCCAACTAGTCATTCAGGCGCGGGTATTAATTTCGATGAGGAAATGCAAAAAATGCCAAATTTCAGGATCATAAAAGAATCACACATAAAAGATTACTTAGTTAATAATTATGCTGGTAAAGTTGTGAATGAAGAAACCATGAAAGAAGTCGATGCGTTTATTGTTAGTGATATGTTGAAACAGTTGAAAGAGCCTGACAATGATCTGCTTCATATGTTGTTACACTATAGTGAAAAAGATTTACGGGAGACAGCGCATTTAACTCTGAAGAAACCTGAAGGGACAGATGAGAATAGAGATTCTGCTACTGAGAGTAAGAAAGAGATGCCAAAAGAAGCGACGGAGACTGCTCCTGATGAGGCAAAGGCCGCACGAGATTCACCTGTAACAGACGCAAAGAAAAAATCCACGTCATCGGACAAAGAAGGGGAGGCGGTAATGAGAAAAGAACCCGATTCTGGGGCAGTAGAAGACACTGCTGGTGCAGTGAAAGACACTGCAAGCATAGAAAAAGCAGAAACAAAGGATCCTGTCATCTCAAAAGGTACAGAGGAAGATTCGCCGGCAGCTCCATCAGATGCTGACACTGAAAAGGATAAACTCGACTCAACTGCTAAGAGCCAGGAAAAACAGGAGGCAAATGCCGATGTGGACCATACCAAGCATCCAAATTTCGAGGCGCTTAAGCAGAAACATATTGATAACTATTTAGGCCTTCATTACAGCCCTGAAGAAGTGACCCCTCAATTATTGCAAATGGTTGAACGGTTTGTTACTGATGATTTGAGCAAACAATTGAAAGGTGCAGGTAGCCCACTGACAGACGAGCTACTAGGTTCGAAGGCAGCCAGTGGTGCACAGGAGACAGTGGGAAAAACTGAAGAGAGTGCACAGAAAGAGCAAGAAGATTTAAAAAAGGAAAAAGTGAGAGAAATTAAGGTTATTCAAGATAACGTAGTTTCTGAGAATTCCAAAGAGGAAGTGGAAACTTTGCCAGTGCCCCCTGCTGGAGGTAAAGATGCTACAAAACCATCTGATAGTGCTATTCACCAGCCTCGAGATGTAGAAAAAGATATGGAAACCTCAGATGATAACAAAACTGAAGAGCAAAACGTATCAGGGGGTACTGTAAATGACGTGATAGATAAGGATTCTGAGCCAGTGAAGGCAGCTGAAAATGACCAAGTAGAAACAGATGAAGTTGATAAAAGTTCAGAATCTCAAAAAGAAGAACCAGCAGAAGCCCCCGGAAAATTCTCGATTAAAAAGATAGGGAATGTTTTGAAGGATCGTTTTAAGGCATTTGCCAGTAAGATGTTAGCCAGCAGCCAAGAAGAAAAGTCAGACGAAGGGGGTAGCACGTCTGAACCTGGAGAATCTGAGGAATCTGAGTCAAAAAGTGAAAATGGCTCTGCGAGTAATGATAACACAACGACCACACAGGATACTACAGATGAAGCTGATAATTCTACAGAAACAAATGAATCGACAGATAAAGAAGAGGTTTCGGTTGCAGATATTTTGAAAGAGCAGGAAAGCAAAGCTAAATTAGCGGAGTTAGAACGACAGACTAGAGAAGCAGAGCGAAAGTTAGAAGAGAGTAAGAAAGATGTTGTAACGGATGAGCCCAAACCAGCAGATAAGGAAGAGGAGAGTCAAGCAACTCGCGATAAGAAAGAGGAAACGACAGGAGGGGATGGTAATCTTGCAAACTTAGCTGCAAATGTTCCTGCCAGTAGTCACATTCAAGATGGTGATAAATCAGGTAATTTGACGTTATAGTAACGGGTCAGGCAAAAAATGATGAATTATATCCCGTTTTCGATGAGTTTGCAGCCAAATTTGTTTCGCCAGAGTCTTTCATGCCGCTATTAAGTGACTAGCCAATTCGCTTAACATCTGTTTTTAGAAAGGCTGGAGAAACTTTTCATTCAAATGGGGCCGTTTTTAGCTTTCAAAAGATGTCAACTGCATCCTTAATCTGGCAAGAAAATTTGATAAGACACGCATATATTGTTGAGCCAGAGGTTTTATAAGACATTTTTTAAATCTTTCCTTGGAGCCTTAATTTTACGAATTTACATTAACTTTTGATTCCTTTCTGGCATAATCAACCATGTCACCCAACAGAAAGAGGCACTTGTTCAATATTCGATGAAAAGTTTCATCATGTCTCTGGATGTAGTGCCCCTTTCTTGCAATTAGATTGGATCATGCTGTATTTATGCATTCACTAAAACAGTAATTTCTTTAAAAATACGACTATTTATTACCCGATCTTCAGGGCAGATAACACGATAACGAATTTGATTGGTCGAGGAGCGGGCAATATTTCCCGTATTGCCCGTTGTCAAGGGATACAAAATGGTGCTTCAGTCTTGCGTTGATTCCAGCGTATCATTGCTTTGATTGTTTTCACGCAAAACAGCATTGTTTTCTATTGGTTTCTACATTCACGTCTGTAAAGGGTGCAAATTGATACCGGGTGTCCTAAAAAAAAGTACTCACGTTTGTTTGAATGTAGTGCCATAATGAAAAGCGATAGCAATTTGTGGTATCGACTGTCACAGTTCACAAAGGCTAACTTAGATGTCAATAGTTTGATTTTCACCGTAGGTTGAAAATTCTTGGAGTTATGAGTTCCGAAACGCAAATACCATCGTCAAGACTAAAACAGTAGGCCTAAATGTTATGAAGGAAGAGTGTAGATGAATGTTACTGAAGAACGAGATTGCAAAAACTTTCTAAACGAATCAATTTGAATGAAAGAACTATAATTCTTTTGAAAGCAAATAATATTCAAAGAATGCGTTGCTATTGAAACCTTTTACAAATTTGGACGACCTGTACTTAACTCCTTTATAGCATTTAGGCCTACTGTTTTAGTCGTGACGATGGTCTTTGCGTTTCGGAACTCATAACTCCAAGAATTTTCAACATACGGTGAAAACCAAACTATTGACATCTAAGTTAGCCTTTGTGAACTGTGACAGTCAATAGCACGAATTCCTATCACTTTTCAGTATGGCGCTACGTTCAAACAGACGTGAGTACTTTTTTTGGGACACCCGGTAGTAATAAGCTCAAGATCTACGCAGTATCCATGCTGAATTTCAGTATTTAAGTATTTTCAGTACTATATTTCAGTAAGACTCTTGCTTTGGTATAACAGGACCGCTTGGGGCTCATAAACATTGTGTGCTATAGTCTTTTTCGGGTAAGGAAGCAAAATGGTACTCTACCTTATGAAAGATAATTTTATTTATTTTATTTTTGTAGCATCGACGATAGAGAGTGACATGAAGGTTGAGCCTAGCACTCCAGACTTGCTTTCGACCCTCTTGAATCCTGACTTAGATGATGAAGATGACATTGAACTATCATCCACAAGCAGTGACATGGAACAGGAGAAAAAGAGTCCGGATAGCACAGTGGATCAAAGTAATGAACCGGCTCCGGAGCCAAGCAGAGATGTTACTGCTGTCAAACAGATTGAATCGGAGAATGTAGATGCAGCGTCCGAGCATCCTTCCAGTGGGCAAACTGCGAAAGATCTGGGGTCAGAGCAAAGAGACACGGATGAAGGAAGTGAATCCATCAGAAAATCTGACCTGATGAAATCCGAAGAGAAAGTCACTGAAAACTGGGTAGACAAAGAGAAAGATGTCACGAGGCAAGAAAGAGACATTTCTGACCAAGAAAGGGATGCTTCTTCGACGAAAAGAGGCAAATCGAGCCCAGAAATTGATCCCCAAGATACGGCGAATGTATCTGGTAGGAAACTGTTGGAGGACGTCAATCGGATAACGGACGAAGAGGTTAGATCGACTAAAAGAGACGCGGATCGTATTGAAGAAGAACGAGAAGCAAACTCAAGAAACGAGGATGACGTATCAAG
>REGM01000031.1:1090018-1127572 GCA_004194415.1 Aurelia aurita
AATAGCACTTTGATTGCTGAATTCCGTGCTGCTCTAGACGCGGCTCAGACTGTTCCTTTATAAATAAAGATGCCGCTCTCAAATACATCTTATTGCCTTCCAGGTCTTCCTTTTAGATAGGAGACAGGTGTATTGGTACAAAAAGGACGCTTATTCCTTATAAAATAATCAAGAGGACTTCTTCTAACCTTTGAATTTCTTTTCAGATGTTCACAAAATGAGACAAAGCAGACAACGGATATTACAAGAAAATACGGAAGATCTGGAAAATGAAATCAGACAACTTCGAGAAATGCTTGAATCTAAAGATGAGAAAGTAAGTGATCTTTGAGCCGTGTGGATAATTGGCGCAATATAAATGCCTTTTATTTTATTATTTTTATTATCTCATTATTAGCATATTTCGTTCCATTTTCTTTTTGCTTTTTTTCATTCTAGCATTTGCTGGGCTATGGTAAATCATACTCTGGCCCGAATCGGAAGATTTGCTATTTGATCACTAGTTAAAGTTTTAAGTTCTTCGTTTGTTTACCATTTCTATGAAAACCTCAATTTCTAAATTTTCAAAGTCGTCTGGAAGATCTTTCTTTTTGTCCTTTTGAGTTCAGTCATTAAGAATTTTGATCGATGCTTTACGATCGCTTTAGGCTATTTAAAGACCTAGAATTTCAGAAAATCACTCGTAAGTCAAGAATCATAACAATATGGAGTTACTTTCATGCGCTTTAGTTTTGATTCAACATTCATTGTCTTTCCTTCTTAGGTTTCTTCAGGACATGAGAATGTGAGAGATCTTGAGAACAAGTTGAAATCTTTGCAAATGCAATACCGTCAACAAGAGGTTTGTATATCCTCATATTCTTTTTATTTTTATTTTTTACTCGTTGTTCAATTTGTTCATAAATCTATTTTAACTCTAAAGCACGGAGCTAATTTTTTTATAATCTCATTTCATCCCAAAACTGTTTCAGGAATAAAGCTTTATGATTTATGTGTCAAAATTATCGGGTGTACCAGAAAAAGTTCCCACTTTTGACAGGTCATGGTGAAACATTCACTGGGCCAATTTTGAAGATTGATGATGTAAGCTCTAGCCAAAATTCCAAATTATACGTTGCCACATACCCTGGCTTGTAATTTTTTCTGGTACACCCCTAAATATTTTGTCTTTTCAACCGTTTTGATAACTTCATTATTGAGGACAAGATCAGGCAAATCATTACCTACCCTACTAAGTTGTCGCCTGTTGCCTATAACAATGTATTCATTTTTGCTGGCATTCAAACTAAGTTTATTAATCCTCATCCAATTCGATACATTTCCCAGCTCGTTGTTCAAGTCTGTTAGAAGTTCATTCAGGTTTTCTGACGGGCGGGGATGGTGCCGTGTATGGGCTGGGTCTGTGGCTGCGGCTGCGAGTGGGTGGATTTTATGTTTTTTCGTGTGCATTATAATACCGTCGCAGCGACTCCCCTTCCCTTCCCTATTTTAGTTTTATTTTGTGTTGTTGTTTTTCTTTGTATGGGACGATTTATTGAAAATGTATTTTAAGCATATGACTTTTAAGCATTTTTTTCTCGCAAAAATATCCCTGCAACCAGACCATGCTTTTTCCCGTCCGATTTAAAATCGGGTGTAATCTAAAATGCGAAAAATGATGTCAGTTGTCCTGTTTTATGGGTAATTTGAACTAAGTGCACAATTTGTATTCTGCCTTCCCCCTGGGATCTTATCAAGGGCGCCTACCTTGTATGAATTGGGTTTATTCGCAGTCCTGTTTTCGTGACATAATACACAGAGAAATTGCTGTCCTGTTGTCTTTTCATCCGAACCGGACGACGTAAGATGACGTACGAATAATTTGTGATTTCAAATTCAGGTGTTGATGTAATACGATATCAACTGTTATAAGAGATGACCACAGGGAACCAGAAAGTGTGATTTTTTAGTATCACCGTAAGAAAACACGGATTAACAGGACAGCAATTGCTGTGTGTAACCCAATTCATACAAGGTAGGCGCCCTTGATCTTATGTGGCAGTTTCATGTTACCAATGTCAGGCGGAAGTATTGAGCTCATGTCGGATGAGTCAGAACAAATGTTTGGATGCTTGAAAGCCTGTAGCTACTGAAGATTCTTGTGTAGCTAACATATCAACCTAGATAAGAAAATTTAGTTTGTCAAAATCGGTCTAATCGTTCTCAAATTACAGGCGATTTTATAAAGATGCTCCATCTAAAAATCTTTAAAACAGGCCTAAAATCCTTTATCAAATTTGTTTCTGACTCACCCTGCAGTTCTGTTTCTAATTGTGATTTTTTAACAGACGTAGAGAAAGCTGACAACCAACAATTACATATATAAAAAATCCTTTACCAGATTTGTTTCTGACCCACATTGCAGTTCTGTTTCTAATTGTGATTTTTTAGCAAACGTAGAGAAAGCTGACAACCCACAATTACATATAGACTGATCAAATCTTCTTTCATCACTATAGCCTGGACATCAAGGATCATCCACAATTCATGATTCAATCGCCCACACAAAAAGAATTCCATATTCATCATCATCGTCATCATCTGTAATCATTGATCTTAATCATTTATCATCTTTAAACCATTTTACATCATATCAAAACTGTAAACATTTTACATGTAACTGGTACTCACATAATCATGTTTAGAGATACACTCTGGATTTCACAATCACCGTGAAAGCTCTATTAAAAATGCGAAAACTCTTTAATGTCAGGCAGTTATCATTATAAACTTCATGCCATTCACAATTTCATTACTTTCGAGCAAAGTTTTGTCTTTGTAAATAGCTTGTTAAAAGACCAAAACTTGCTGTAATGGTGGAACATAGTGTTAATGAGACCAGTTGAAACGAGTTAATCAACAACGTAGGGTTTTGAAACCCCAGGCTATGTATTTCCAAGCCATTTTAATGACTTTGTGATATTTGCATTGTAAAAACATTACCCTGAGAAGGGTACTTAGAAGTTATGAAATACGTTTTATTGAGAGAAAAATCTGATATTTTCAATTCATTTGTTTCAGCAACTCGTAGCAAACATTCGACAAGAAGTGCAACAGGGTAAAAAAGAGCAGAAAAAGTTGCATGAACTCATTGAGGAGAAGGAAAAAGAAATTCACGAAGTTGATATTGTGGTAAGATATCTCTTATCAATATATTTATTCTAAGTTGACAAATATATGACAAGTTGACAACAGTTGTCCTCAATTTTGAAATTTTGCTTTGACTGAATGTTAGAAGCCAGTCCATAACATTCAGTTTTGAGCAAAATTTCAAAATGGAGGACAACTGCTAGGTGGGAGCGAGGAAGCCAGAGGGACATTGCAGCGCAAATAGGATAGGATACACACGATGCAGAGTTATTATAGCAGAGAAGAGTCAACAAAACAACCTGTAGCTGTGGCAGTCAGTAATGTCTGTCATTAAACAATGTTAACGCAATGGCCTAAATCCACTCATCGTAATACCTTTGATTACACCGACAAATCTCTTCGTTTCCTTTGTGAAGTGCGTTCCCAATTCCATCTCGATGCTCTTGAGGCGGTCCACGTGAAGGTGAAGGCAGAAAGCCACTGACCAAATAGAAACTTTAATGGGCTCTCTGATTAGCTAATGTAGCAAATGGTTCCGTTACTCACTGCAGTTTTCACGATCCGCACCATTTGAAGACTGGTTCAGAACGTGAAACGATTGTTGCTTGAGTCATTTGTTATTTGTCTTTGTGCCATTGCACTATGAGCAACCGGAAGAATTTGTTGATCATGAACAGAAAATGGACACAGAATGCATGCAATTGTGAAGAACATCACCACACCAATTGAAATTAGAACTTTTTGAAATAAATCATCGAGAATCATGACCAATGATCAACTCGTTCGTTGCTTTATTTCTATGTCATTTGTCATATTTTTCATATGATTGGTTTGCAGGCTTTAAGACACCAAAATGAGATAACAAGGCAGAAAGACATGACTTATGACTTGAATGAACGATTGGAAAAGGTAATTTTTATTTTCTTATTTTTTTTAACTTTGGTTTTCATCTGGTGGTGCAAACTTGTGACCGTTTTTGAAAAATGAAACCATAATAGTAACAGCTTCTTTGTCAGACACTGTTGACAATATTAAACATCCAATAACAAACATGACTTTAGGCGCAGCTGTATTTAAGAATAAACCAATCAGAAATTTCCTAAGATAAGTCGTTGTTGTATTTTGAATATCAATCAGGGCTGTGTTAAAGCTGCGTAGGCCAACCAATGCCGGGAATTACTTAGAAGGGTCCAAATGAGAAAATTAATTCTTTCTGACTGCACAGCTCTGGTTTTCTAGCCTTCCTAAACACAGCTGGATATAAAATGACGTTTTATTCTGTAGACAATATCTTACAAAAAGCTTTTAGTTTGGTCTAAACTCTAAAATGGTTTTGCTTTAAAGCAATTCTCAATTGTTTTTTCATTTATCGAGTTGTATCTGTTAACAATGTATTGGTTCCTATGTTGATTTTGAAGATGCTTGTTCATTCGTTGGTTTCAGGTTGTAGAGGAATTAGATTTAAAAGACAGTATTGTAATGGAATTACAAGAAAAAAATGGTGCATTGCATGTTGAATTAGAGAATTTAGAAATGGAGAGAAGACAGGTATTTATATTTTTTACTCGTGGTTTCTTGATTTTATTTGTTCGTAAAGTTGTTCTTGGAAGCAGAGATTTTCTACAAAGAATGCAGAAACTTAGAAGGTATGTTCAAACACATTTTGTGTGGTTGCTTGAGTGAATCTACATCGTTTGTCATCTTTGTAAGCCTTCTTGGGTTNAACACAGCTGGATATAAAATGACGTTTTATTCTGTAGACAATATCTTACAAAAAGCTTTTAGTATGGTCTAAACTCTAAAATGGTTTTGCTTTAAAGCAATTCTCAATTGTTTTTTCATTTATCGAGTTGTATCTGTTAACAATGTATTGGTTCCTATGTTGATTTTGAAGATGCTTGTTCATTCGTTGGTTTCAGGTTGTAGAAGAATTAGATTTAAAAGACAGTATTGTAATGGAATTACAAGAAAAAAATGGTGCATTGCATGTTGAATTAGAGAATTTAGAAATGGAGAGAAGACAGGTATTTATATTTTTTACTCGTGGTTTCTTGATTTTATTTGTTCGTAAAGTTGTTCTTGGAAGCAGAGATTCCTACAAAGAATGCGGAAACTTAGAAGATATGTTCAAACACATTTTCTTGGGTTCTTTAGAGCATAGGTTTCAAATCTTCGAAAAGGTCGGTGTAAAATTCTGTGACCTATTTCTTTGAATGGAATAGCTTGAAAGAAACTTTAGCTACTTTGTAATAATTATACCGTTGGACTTTTCAGAAATCTTCAATATTTTCAGAATTAGAGTGCTTTTCTTAAAAAATCTTGAAACCATCGTAATTTCTAAACTTTTTGAGGAAACATAGAATAATTTTCCAGAAAAACATAGTTTATTAACGTCTACAATATGGTATCAAGCAAAAGTCTTTCACTCTTCTAGTTTGCGATTTAGAAATTTGATGACGTCACATCCTCAAATGAGTTGAAATATGAAATACGCTGTAATTTCGAAAATTTCAAGATTTCTGAAAAGTCCAACGGCAGAGTTATAGCAAAGTATCTAAAGTTTCTTTCAAGCCATTCGATTCAAAGAAATATGTCACTGAATTTTACACCGACCTTTTTACGCGAATATAAAGATTTGGAACCTATGCTGTTCTTTAGTGGCAATCAGCTCAGCTTGCTTTCCTTTTACGTTCTAGGTTGAAAAGGAAAGAAAAGAAATCGCTGAAAGGTACGACAGCTGTTGCAAATGTTGTTGTGTTTCTTTTATTGTCCTTTGTGTGAAATGAAATCAATCTTCTGGATTTTCACAGTATACCGCGTGAGCCAAAAGAAACATTTGTAACAAGTTTTTCAGCCTACAATTCAACGAGAAAGCGTCTAATTGTGTTGATTTAAGCTTTAACACGAAAAACAAACATCGAATTGGTTGAAAAACATTATTTTCCTAAAGTCAGCAATTCTTTCACTAGTTATTGGCAATTTTGTCGTAAAGTAATTTGGTCGTAGACATATTAGGTCATTTTTATCGAATTTTCTGTTTCAGAGCAATGACGAGCAAACAGTCAGTTCCTTAGGGATGGCAAATAAGTCGAAATAGTTGTTTCTTTTGTCCTCAAACACAATGCATGTCTTGTTTCAGTTCTTTGATAGAGAAACAGTATGTTTTTTATCGTTTGGAAGTTGGTATGTGCATGCAAATGATTCCAACTGAAGGCCTACATGAAGAATCTTGCAAACACATCGTTAGTAAATTGCTGATAGTTGTGGAACGTGTGGACCAATTTAAACCAAATATTGTTCATAGCTAAAGAAGCAACTCTCCCATGCTGAAAACCTTTGATAAAAGACGTTGTGGAATTCGTCGCAAACATAGATAAATTGGCAAAGGCTCGCGGTTTTTGCTCACCTGGTATGTAGGTAGTAGCTTAATTTGTCTGGATTAAGTACATATTCAGGTGTTATAATATTATGTGTTGGCCACCACATCTTGAACATTTGATAAATAATGATGCAGAAAATGATGTAGAGAAGCTATATAAGTGAAATTTATCAATCTTTAAAAATTACGCTCTGTTCTTGCAGATGCAAAGAATTAGAAGAAACAATGAAATTGAAAGAAGAAGAGAATGGAAAACTACAAGACGAGATTGATGAAAAAGAGAATGAAGTCGAGGTATATATTACCGATTTCACGATTTTCGATTGGAAAGAAATTCTTTGGAATGCGGAATTGGCTATTTAACTAATGACGGCCTTTCTACATTATTTTCACTAAATTCAATTATCTTGTTGTCAATTTTCAGGTCCTGCGTGAGTGTATGGCACAAATCAATAATGGTAAATTAGATGGAGAAGCAGTTGCAGATTTTGAAACCCCTGAGGATGATCCAGATATAAAGGGTATTATTTTTATCATATAGCGATGCTTTCTGCCTCACAACCAGAGTGCTAGCAGACAGTCAACAAAACTCTTGATGCTTATCCCCTCAAAATTTAAACTTTGTTCTCCATCAAGCTTTATTTAAATGAATTTGCCACTTCTTCTTGCAACCATGATCTACTCAACAGCATGTTATTTTGTAATGGAAGATTAAAGGGGCTCCGTCACCAAACTGTAAACAAATCTGTAAACACCATTGTTTTAGGCACGTTTCCATTGTCTTTTGCAGTTTGTTTGGTGGCTTCACCCAAGCCACCAAAAAGTGACCGTTAAAAATCCTCTTGTATCTGAGCAATCGTAAAAGATATGAACGTTTGGTTTGTGCCTATGTGGAGTATGAGGATTTATCTTCAAAAATAAAGTTTTCATTTTGGAAAAAAAGATGGAAGTCTGTGTGATATCGCCTATCAAAAAGCTGCAAAATCACCGTTTCGACCGAAATTTGGAGACGGAGCCCCTTTAAAGTCCAAAGACTGACTTTGCGGTGTGTGTTAAACCAAACGAACCAACACACAAATTGCAGTTGATGTGCTTTATTCCTGATCTTTCTCGGAATGATTTTGAAGGTATTGGGGCAATGAAACCGAAACTGACCGAAATTGTGAGGATCTTGTCTGTTGATGACATCATCCAGAAGGAAAATTTTCTTGGCCCCCAAAAGCACAGAATCATCATTTACTAATTTTATAAATCATTACATTTCTAGAACAACTAAAGACAGAAAGACTGAAACAAATTGTAGAATCTACCCAGGTTAGTAAAAAAATATATGGAAGCCTCATGTCGTAGAGGCGTAATCCTCTGACTTCGCAGCCAGAACAGTCAGGTGGACAGGGTTTGAGCCCAGTACGAGCCCCACCACTTGAGCGTCATGACAAGGGGTCGCGGACTCGATTAGGTCTTCTCTACTTATTCGGTCCCAGCGCTTGGCGCTAATAGCCGCAACTTCACCTTCATTTAGCATAATATACATCTAGACAACGTTTTCTGGCGTATTTAGATTTTGTCTGGCATAGAGCAGGCTGACAAAGACAGTTTTTATTGCAGTTTTATTAGGACGTTTCGCGTTATTAGATGACTACAAACTTATTTTGGCTTTTTTTTATCTGCAATTATTCAACAACGAGATGCTATGACTTATAGTGGATCTTGAATAAAGCAAAAGCTGTCCTAGCACCTCAGTCAGCGCCAGTTCGATTCAATCTCTGCATCTTTGAAATAGCGTAAATATGAAAATTGGATTGCTCGGATTTGGTTGCAGCAACTATTCTCGATTTAACTCTACAGTTCATCCACAAAACTGGTCGTTTGATTAAGATCGTTCCAACTTTGGATCTGCGCCACGTATCCACAAAGTCACCGTTGGTACAAATTTTCTTTTCCATTTGTAAAGTCTGTTGCATATTAGACGGCATGCCGATCAAAAGACTTCAAGAGAGGTTTCTCTACCAGTGACTTTTCCTTTATCACTAACTTGGCTTGGACATCTAATGTGAAACAGACTTAGGTATTTAATCGTTTGTCTTAATTGCGTTTATTTGTATGTAGTTTCTTGTTTCTTTTTGTTCTTATTTGTTTTACGTTTTTTCATGTAGTGGCCGCAGGGTAGTCGTAGTTTTCTGCTCCTCGTTGGTATCGTCCTTGTAGTATTGTAAAGTAGATTGTAAGTAGTGTAATCCGTAATATGTATTGTAACATTTTTAATAGAATATAAAAAAAGCAACTATGTCAACAGTTGTTGTTGTTGTTGTTCATTTATTTTAATTGTATATTTACATAGCTAACAATATATACAATATATACAAAGTTAACTAGTCTAAATCGAATAAAATCGAGTATATACAGTGTACTTCATTGGATTTTATGATAAAGAAATAAGGTGAGAAGTGTTTTCTTCATTCCAAGCCTCTTTCTCGCAGACCCTTACAAACCTTAAGAAGAGCGAGAAAGAAAAGGAATTTTTCCAAGAAGGATACCTCGAAGAGTTGGAGAAAAGAGAAAAAGCAGAAGGTGATTAAATTTTTTGCAATTAGTTTCAAAGTATTATTATTATTGTATTGCTATTTCTTTACATGTCTGAATACTAAATAAAGATATGATAACAAGTTAATAGTGTTACAGTAGAACTTCTCGTGCACCCCAGTCTAAGTGCCCCGGTGAGAGGTCAGATGTTGACCGGGGTCCTAGCATTCGAAAACCAGTCAAATTTTTGCGGGGGAGCTCCAGTTTTGTACCGAGGACAGCATAAGTTTGACGGAGAACAATATCTGCGTGGGAACAATTTCTCAACTTTCTCCCCGGGGTTTGCCTATTTGCAGCCGAGGTTTCACTTGCGAGGCGTTTTGTACGGGGAGATTTGCATCTTGTCCGGGGAAGCATAGTGCTCAAATCTTTCAAATCTTAAAAAAGGTGGGTGTAAAATTCTATTTCATTTTCCTGCCGTGGAAATTTTTTGATATCTTGATTATTTTCAAAATGGCGGCGTTTATATTTTTGTTGAAAGAAGTAATGGAAAATTTTGAAAAAATTAAAATCGTCGTATATCCTAAATTGATCGAGGAAAAATGACACAACCCCCAAGAAAACCATAGTTTACGAAGGGCTACAACATGGTGGCAAGCAGAAATCTGTCGCTCTTCTGGTTTAGGATTTAGAAATTTGATGACGTCACAGGCCTCAAATATAATCAATGTCGCCATTTTGAAAATAATCAAAATATCACAAAATTTCTAGGGCAGATTTACAGGAAAGTACCCCCAAGTTCCTTTCAAGCCATTTAATTCAAAGACAAATGTAAAAGAATTTTACACCCACCTTTTAAAGATTTGAGCCCTATGCTGTCCGGGGACTTATTTTGTTTCATATTTTTCACCGAGGAAATCACCGGGGTAGAATGTGCTGGGGCACTTAGTTCTTGTTATGTTGATGTTGAAGTGGGTAATAAAGCAGATTTTTAAAACTGCGCTGTGCAATCTATTGTATAAAGTAATCAAATGTATTTCCGTTAAAAATCATATGTATAATTTTCGTATGTGTGAACAAAATGAATATTCTTATGTTTTAGTTTAGTACAAGCGAAGTTTTTCTATCACGGTATATGACTTTTCGCCGACATTTTTTACCATGTTTATATGAAATATGCACTCGGGATAGAAAGGTTTTGTTAGACTTAGGGTCGACGAATTTATCAGAAAAAATTCTCAAGATCTGCGTGTATTTTTGTTAATCTTATTCTTTACAGAACAAGTAAACAAACTTACAACAGAAGTAGAAAAATTAAGTAAAGATGCAAACACTTATAAAACCAGCTCAACAGAGATCCAGATCAAGTTGGATACATTACAACAATATTTCAAGCAGCAAGAAACAGAACTACATAGGTATGGATAAAAATGCATTTATCTTTTTAAGCTGCCCTTCCATTTTTGTCTTCAAAACAAGGTATATTACATCTGTTGCTCATAGCATGGGAGGTTAGACACTGCATGTGTGCTTTTATGGAGGAGCGCCGCAACTAATATGCTTCTGCGGAGGATTTTTTTATCTATATAGCTATGCGGAGGAGATAACAACAGAACCTCCTTAACAACAGAACTTTCAAAATGGCGGCTGACACAAGAATAGGAAACAGAATCACTCTTATCATGAAGGCAATGTAAGTACAACTGCGGTGTCTAACTACCCATGCTCATAGCGCAAAATAGTGCAGCCATTTTTTCTATCATCGGCTTAATCTGTCTTTAAAAGATTAGTAGAGACTCCTTTCAGAGTAGGCGTGCTTTAATAAATGCAAGAGTTGTCCGAGAGCAACTCTCTGCCCAAATGATGTCCCTCATTTGAGTAGTTTCTCATTATATTAGATTCCCTAGCTTGCAATGCGACTATCTTCGAAATTTTAAGAAGAGTGCCACTTTTCTCATTAAAACTACCGGGTGTCCCAAAAAAGTATAAGCGTTTGAACAGTTCACGCGGAGGAGTTTCAATTCCGAAAATGTGTATTTTAACATGATAATATAGATGAAATCTTAACTTTCAATTTGCGACCTCGCATGACCAAATCCTACTACAGTTGTCTTATGAGCGGTTTCCTATGAAAAAATTAGTGTAGTTAGCTGATAGTTAGTTTATTTCTAGTATTTTATTTGTATATTTATTTGTAGCATTCCTCGATACTGATTTTATTCTTGTTTATAACATGTAACTAGAACTGCCTTACAATCTAAGGTGTTCTGATAAACTACAACTACCGANCCCATAAATGCGAAGCCTGCAACTGCAGATTATGCAAAACTGTTTATCCTGGTTTAGGTTTTTTATTGTAAAGTATATTTTTCCTAAAGCATTGTAGATATTTTTGTAAATAGTTGGCCTAAATGAGCCATTATAGCTATAAGTACTTAGCCAACTTTAAATGAAAGAATTAATAAATCGGATTTGTATTTGTAGAGTAATTCACTTAAAAAGGCGAAATATCTGAGGCAGCCTAAGACAGATGGTTATTGAATTATGCTACTACTACAATCTATGCGTAATTTGAAAGTTTTTTTTAGGCTGATCAACCATTAAATTCCTATTCTTAAAAGTTTTTTCATCAATTGAACTATTTAGAAAAAATGACAAGAAAAGATGCCGTTAAACTTTAACAGTTCATAGAGTAACTTTGTAGGACTGAAGGAACTTTCTCAAATAGTGTGTTTAAGCACGAACGGAACTTCTCACCCAAGTTTCGTTTCAGTTCTGATTATTCAGTCATAAATACGAAATATTCAGGCTTTTGAATTAGTGAAAATATATTTCATTTCAATAGCTCAACAAACTTCCAAAAAATTATTTATTGTTGAGCTGCCCCAAAAACTTTTTCAAATCACGCATAGATAGTAGTAGCATAATTCAATAACCATCTGTCTAAGGCTGCCTCAGAAATTTTGCCTGTTTAAGTGAATTACTCTACAAATACAAATCCGATTGGTCATGCGAGGTCACAAATTGCAAGTTAAGATCTCATCTATATCATAAACGTTACATAGCAATTTTCGAAAATACGGCTCCTCCGCAGGAACTATTCAAACGCTTATCCTTTTTTAGGACACCCGGGACTTAAAGCGCCACGTACATTCTTCAATGCTCTTTATCATGGGATCATGGCCTGCACTTTCAAGCAATTTTTCATAAAATCGAAACTCCTTCAATTCCTACTTTTAAAGTATTTATAATTCATTACATTGATTCTAAAAGATCACTTTATTTCCTCGACCAGGAAACTATCGTTGGAAGAACAAACACGTCTAGAATACCAACGAATGTATGAAGCAGTGGTGGGAAAATCTAGCACTGCTGTTGAAGAAACTGCTGCTACCAAGTGAGTTATTCACAAAACTGCATACTTTGATCTTAGATAAATGAACGCTTCTACTGTAGATAAAAGTCGCTGTTACTTGTTAGATCCTCTTTTCTTATACAGCGCTCATTGGCAGTACTACTAGGTGTTACCCTATGGTCAGGGCGAACTTCCTGTTTGTTATATCTTCTTCTTAACGTATTANATAATTCATTACATTGATTCTAAAAGATCACTTTATTTCCTCGACCAGGAAACTATCGTTGGAAGAACAAACACGTCTAGAATACCAACGAATGTATGAAGCAGTGGTGGGAAAATCTAGCACTGCTGTTGAAGAAACTGCTGCTACCAAGTGAGTTATTCACAAAACTGCATACTTTGATCTTAGATAAATGAACGCTTCTACTGTAGATAAAAGTCGCTGTTACTTGTTAGATCCTCTTTTCTTATACAGCGCTCATTGGCAGTACTACTAGGTGTTACCCTATGGTCAGGGCGAACTTCCTGTTTGTTATATCTTCTTCTTAACGTATTATCCGTACAAATCCCTATTTGTCATTTTGTTTTGAGACGTAAACAATGATGTTGATATTTTCGTAGCAAAACCTTCGCTATGCTAGAGTCAGGTTTTGAATTTTTATTGTTTCTGAGATATTCTTTCATAATTTTTGGAAACAGAGATAAACATTCGCCACCTAATGTTCCAAAGCCTTTTTGTAATGCGACTTTGAAGCAACTTGCCAGTTGACTGGGATACATTCTTGTTGAATCTACAGATTGCAAAATGAAGATTTAAAAAACGAAATCAAAGAAATGGAGAGGAGTATCAAAGAGATAGTTAGTTTTGCACTTTTGTCATTTGCTTCATATGGACTAGAAATTTTGATTTCCCATCTTTTAAAACTGGGCTCTGCCGAATCGTAGGAGTCTGAGATGTCTTAACCATTGGTTTTTTGGTTCTCAAAGTGAATCCCCAAGCCTGGTTAAAATCACGTTATCAGCTAATAGGTGATAGCTGCATTTTTAAGCAGAACTGCTAAATGTTGCCGTTAGACGTGGCCCAGAGATATTTCTAGGTATCTTAACACTATTGAAAAAGCTCACCTGAAAGCTTCAAGTTATCACTGTGGTTTATCATCGTTTGTTTTTCAATATTTTTTGCAGTTTAGTAATATCGTACCGGGTGACCCAATACAAAGTGAAACGTTTTGAAAATGTATCAAAATCTAATTATACTACCGATCATAAAAATTTCTTTATGTGCATTTGTGTCAAGGACTAAATTAATTTTTGACATATTACAAAGTCTTGAAAAGGATTTGAATTTGTGGGAATTTGCGCTTTCACAAATTATCGTGAAATTAGATTACTGTCCCACACCACCACTTAAATTGGTCTTTAATGTCTTTGGCAAGGCTCTTGTACCATCTAAGACTCGCACTTTCATATAAAATTGCAAGACATAGCCTTATGGCCAGAATACAATATTTTATAAAATACTATTAATCAAAATAAGGTTTTTCAAGCCTCAATTTCATCATCGCTTTCCTGGAGAAATAGAATAGTGATCAGCTAATGAATTTATTTGGCCCTTGATCCAACCACACAAAAATAAAATTTAAAGACCGGTAACATAATAAATTTTAGTGATTTTTCAAAAAGCTTCACTTTTTATTAGTTACCCGGTATATTTTTAGATTTAACTGAGAATGTAGAACATTCCTTCTTCACATGTTTCACACATCCATACTAATCTAAAAGAGAGGTGACATGAAGTACCATATAAGCTCTATTTAGCCACCGCACCCTCTCTTTAGATGTCCTATCTATTAAGCCCCCCCTCCCCCAAGTTATATCAAATACGAGTGGGTATGAAAGATTTTCCATTTGTTTCAAATGTAAAGGTCGATTCTCATATGGCTTTTGTTTTGTGCAACATCGACTTTATGCATGTGATTTGCAAAATCTTAATGACAATAACGCTAAAGATGGCGGCCACGCAAAGTATGCTGGTAAAAAGCTCCCTGACGACCACCTAACGACACAAAAATTTTGGTCTGCCGTTTTGACTGGCTAGCTATGGTAAAGTTCGGAACAATTAATCAATGTAAACAAACAGGAAAATTTTGTAATTCGAAGGCGAATCTTTAATTGAAACTTCAATTCGAATCAAAACTTTACTTTTTCTGCTTTGGAAAGGTTCCTTTCGAACCATTTTGCATTCTAATTCAAGGTCGATTCGAATTCAAGATAGCTAGCTAGCTAGTCGAAACGGCAGACCGAAATGTTTAAGTCTTTTGGTGGTCGTCAGGGAGCCTTTTACCAGCATGCTTTGCAGGAAAACACCATGGAGTCTTTGGAACCGCCATCTTTAGCGTTATTGTCTATTGTTTTTAAGGAAAATTTGAGGTGAAAGTCCAAAAAACACATCATGTAGCATCTTGAAAGTTTATTTTTACCATAACAAGCCCCTTCTGGAACCTCCGAAACTAAAAAAGCCTCCTGGGGGCTTACTAGAGCTTTTACGGTATTCCCAACCTAGCCTTTTCGTTCTTGTTGTGCTGTGATTTTTTGACATTCTACCAAATTTCGTTCATAGAAAATTGCTGCAGAAAAAGAAAGCCACGAATTATGGGTAAGTTTAATATTCTTTAGCGCTTTTTTATTGCTCATTCATTTCTTGATACAATCCCCCAAAGAATTTCGCAGCAATTGAAAATGTTCAATACATACATTTTGATTGCTGCAAAACTGCGTTGGTCGTCCAGGTATTTTTGCTAAAATTATGAACCCTATAGTGGCTGGGCTATGTGACCTGTCCTATTTTGGTTGGCGGTAAACAAGCCCTCCGCCTACCTAAATCTTCACTGATGGTAGGTAGAGCAGCCCAATTTTGTCTGCTAATAGCTCTAGGCATTAACTTTTAAAAATGTAAAAGTGATCTAAAATTAGCAACCAATATTGCTTACGTGAGCATTTTCCATTGTGTGGTCAAGAAAAGCGGCAAAATCAGCCAAAATCTGGGAAAATGCCATACAATCTTATTTGGAGCACAATTTCCATAGCATTTATGATAGACTAAATCAAATAGCGCTCTTCCGTACAAGAAATGTGTACAATGTTGCAATTTAGCAATTTTTATAGCAAAAATTAAAATTTGCGAATTTGCGATATGAAATTTTACATGAAGTTACACAATAGGTAGTAGCCGCACTGCATAAGACCCTCAACTTACGCTCATCTCATTTAATTGAATTGATGTTGTTGTTGTTGTAGTTGTAGCGGTATCAGTTCAGTCAAAGAGCGAAACTTCGATTATTTATTGAGTCTAAATAGGTAGCTGCTAAAAGTCAAAAAGTTTCAGTGGGATAACCTTTCTGCTTACCGAGATATCAGGGGGTTAATAGTAGTTCTTGAAGGGAATCACTTTTAATCAATTCAATTCAATTTTTTTATTCGCAGAATACCACAGCCTAATACAATGTAAGATAAAAAAATATGCATTCTACACGACCCAAGAGAAACGGAGCTTATCTAGCCTGGGCCGTAAATTAAATTCTTAAAAGGATATGTGAAAAAAGAAAAAAATTACGTCATAGTACAAGCTAAAAGATTCAACAGTAAGATATATTTGTGTTAGTAAGAGATCAATGTTTGGTTTATAAGCCTTAATCATTAGCATTTTTTGTAGTTAATTTTGGTATGTGAAGATGATATTTTCTTTAAGTTTTTTACTGAAATTTTTATGTTTTGAAATTGACTTAAAGGATGTAGGAAGGTTATTCACAAAATGTTTTCATCTTTTTCAGATAAAGAATAGGCAAGCAAACAGAGATGTAGAACAAATGAAAAGTGAAAGGGATATTTATAGAAAAAGGTAAACCATGCTAGCAAAACTATCTTTGTTTTTTTAGAAGTTCCCTTGTAAATTCATATTTTAGAGATTTTTTGCCGTTCCTCAATATTTGAAAACCATAAATAGATTCACACCAGTGGCCATATCCTTTAATTTGGGGGATAAAATGAGTGTAGGTAAATTCCTCAGGGCATGTAATAATTATAGCAAAATCTCAGCTAGTCGAAATTTGAACAAATTCGGAATTCGGAATGTTCAATGGCATGAAGTGGGCAACCTCATTTTACGGATTCTTCTGGATATCTTAGAAAAGCCACTTCGGTAAACCATTTGATTTTAATTATCGATCAATGGATGAGGTCCCTTGTGTTTATCTGCTAAGCTGCAATTGTTTCAACTCAACTACACTGTTCTCCAACTCAAATTGACAAGAATGAAGTCTGTCGAGTTTTTCAGTGAAAGTATTGCTTTTATTCGATGATGGTCTAGGTTATCTTGAATCTAAAATCATATTTTAGGTTACTTGAAGCAGAAACGACAAGAAAACGGACATCGCCCATACCAGTTGTGGAAAAGTCACGTGACAGCCCTGGTGGAAGTGGTATACATTTAAAGTTTTGTGCTGTCGTTGTAGTATAGTTGGTATAGCAATAAAACATTAAGATTTTCAAATAGAAACTCGTGAAACAGACATTTTAGCTATTCAGAGAAAGAGTCTGAAACCAGCGAAATGTGCGTGTTCATCAATCTTTTGAATGCTTCTAATTGGATTCGACTTCTTATTTATAAAAAGCCACATGGTCAATTCTAAAGATCGATTGTCTAGGTCGTTGTCTGTTTGCGTTCGTATGTCCTCCTTTCATCGAAGCCTTTTCTGTTCTTCCCAGTCCGCTCCCAAAATGGCTGAAAGGACGATTGTTTAATTAGATTGTTAAAGTATTCAACTGCATAGAAAAATCATACACATTTTGCAAGCTAATCAAATAAATGATCTTACTGAAAACTAGCTGTCTGATTTTCACACACAAAAGTTACCCAGTTGGCGTACTACGTCCATACTAGCAAAGGTATTTATAAAGTGCCCTGGACGCTGCTGGAAAAATAATTTTCTTTCTAGGATTACTGCTGCTTTGCAGACACGCTCGACTGAATTAGGGTCATGATAACCAAAAGACAGGTTGTGGTCTCAGCCTCTGTTGAATGCAATTCAACAAACTTAAAATCTTAATGAATCACTGTACCACTGTACCTGGACAACGGTTGAAGTAATGAAAAGGTACCAATGTTTTGTGTGTCCATGTTTCAAGTACACAACTTATTGCACTCATGAGTTGCCATTTTCGTTGTAGATGATGGAAGACCTCCTTCACCTGGATCACAAAAAAGTAGCGCTTCTGGATTACCAAATTTTATGGTGTAAGTTAACATTTTTAGGGACTCTAAGATGCTTTGGTAATTTTTGTAGATCTGTTTTCAAAGTACACATACATACACTTGCTTCTGCGCCTATCCCTGAATAATTTATGACCGCTCCCTAATGACCAAGTGATCTTCCGTGACATGAAAATTTATTTCCATAATAGTTGAGTCAAAATATTGCTGGAATTCCCAAGAGGCAAGTTACTCCTTTTCTGAGCCCAAAATTCATAAATCGTCTCGAAATGTGAACTCAGCTGTTTAAGATCTTTTGACTGATGGATTGATGTCCATTTGACAGTGATTTGATCATATAAAATATCCTGCTATAAATTTAGCTAATGCCGAATAATTATAAATACATATGCATGGCTCTGATGAAGGCTTAATGCCGAAAAACGAAGAAACAAGAAATGGCTTTTGTCGTGGTGCAAGTCCAGAGATCTGAATGACTACAGATTTCTTCGACATTTCATTGCGTTTGAGTGGCGCAGTGGATTGTCGCGAGGAACTTTTGGCATGAAGATCCAGGGATCGATCCCTGGCAGGGGCACATTTTAACTTTTCCAGTTGTGGTAGCCCACTCCTGATAAATAAAGCTACAGATTACATTTGCTCATGCAGATGTAATTTTTTGGAGTACTATGGTGAAAGCGTTCTTCTTTTATTGACAGCCGACCCAGACCTCCATTTGGGATGCCTCCACCACCATTTGCACCTCGTGGCCCTTTCCCTATGGNTTTCTGAGCCCAAAATTCATAAATCGTTTCGAAATGTGAACTCAGCTGTTTAAGATCTTTTGACTGATGGATTGATGTCCATTTGACAGTGATTTGATCATATAAAATATCCTGCTATAAATTTAGCTAATGCCGAATAATTATAAATACATATGCATGGCTCTGATGAAGGCTTAATGCCGAAAAACGAAGAAACAAGAAATGGCTTTTGTCGTGGTGCAAGTCCAGAGATCTGAATGACTACAGATTTCTTCGACATTTCATTGCGTTTGAGTGGCGCAGTGGATTGTCGCGAGGAACTTTTGGCATGAAGATCCAGGGATCGATCCCTGGCAGGGGCACATTTTAACTTTTCCAGTTGTGGTAGCCCACTCCTGATAAATAAAGCTACAGATTACATTTGCTCATGCAGATGTAATTTTTTGGAGTACTATGGTGAAAGCGTTCTTCTTTTATTGACAGCCGACCCAGACCTCCATTTGGGATGCCTCCACCACCATTTGCACCTCGTGGCCCTTTCCCTATGGGTAAGTTTCAATTTTGATTCAAAAGGATATGATTTCGGAGAACACTCCTTTAGCTAATTTAATCAGTATCTTCATGTCTTCTTCTCTTTATCCAAGTTGTATTCTGAAATATCAATATCAATCATTTTTACTATTTTTGCAACTTAGAAGGATGGAATACTACTTGAGAATCATTATTGCAACGAGCTTTACTTATTTACTTTAATCCTATTCATGCCGAAGTCTTAAAATATTGAATTTACTTGGCAACAAGGTTTTTTCTGTACTGAAAGTAAGATGTTTTTTTATTAATATTTTGTTCCAGTTTCGCTTTTCAAACTAACTTATAACTTTTAATCTTTGTTTTCCTGTATCTTTTATAGGACCGATGCCACCTCGACCAGGCCCTTACGGCCCTCCTCTCCATGTCCCACCAATGATGGGTGGTCCGCAAAATCCTATGAGTGGACCTCCAAGTTCATTCGGCGGAGCGCCAAACTCAATGGCAGGTCCTCCCGGTATGTCGACTGGTCCGCCAAATATGCAGCCTGGTTCACAAAATATGCAGCCAATGCTACCAAATGCAATGAATCAACCACCTCCATTTGGATCAACTGTTCCGCAAAATAGCTTTCAAAATACTTCTGGTCAACCGCCAAATTTTATGAATGCACCACCTACGACTGCAAATGCATTTATGAATCAGCAGATGCCCTTTCAACAAAATGTAGAAACCTCTCAGAACCAGGTAAATACCAATAACTTCATTGTCATGTTTTTTTTTCGAAAAATTTTCCTCGTTGAAATAACGCTAACATATTTATTTCAACGAGGAAACATTTTCGAAAAAAAAACATGACAATATATCTATGTATTTGTGAGCATAGGGCTCAAACCTCTCAAATCTTTAAAGAGGTGGGTGTAAAATTAAATTTTTCTTTGAATTGAGCGGCTTGAAAGGAACTTAGGGTATACTTTGCTGTAAATCTGCCGTGGAAATTGATATCTTGATTATTTTGAAAATGGCGGCGGTTTTATTTTTGTTGAAAGAATTCATGGACAATTCTGTAAAAATTAAAATCATCGTAGATCCTACACCAATAGAGGAAAAATGACACAATCTTCAAGAAAACCATAGTTTATGAGGGTCTACAATGTGGTGGCAAGCAGAAATCTGTCGCTCTTCTGGTTTAGGATTTAGAAATTTGATGACGTCACAGCCTCAAATATAATAAATACCGCCATTTTGAAAATAATCAAGATATCGAAAAATTTCCGATGCAGATTCACAGCAAAGTACCCTAATTTCTTGTCAAGCCATTTAATCCAAAGAAAAATGTAATAGAGTTTTACACCCACTTTTTTAAGATTTGAGCCATAAGCTGTATTTCTGCGTTGCCGTTATCTTTTAAACCCTGACATACAGACACCAATGGTTCATAGTAACATAAAGGAATAATTTTTGTAGGATATTGTGCAAGATGAGTCAGAAGATATGTTTCGATGTTTGAATTTAGCAGAATTGGTTTTGGCTACTAATTCTCGACACTTCCTTTTGGGCCATAGTTTATCACATCGTAAATCTCGCCAAAGACACTTGCCAAACATTCGTACATAATTACGAGATTCCTTTTTTACGTAATCATTCACTCTAAGAAATCAAATAGGCAAAATATTTAGACCTTATAGTATTTTTCCAATTTCCTAGCATGTTTCAAAACTTCAGAATTTTGCCAGTTTAAGCTATACTCATTACATAAGTCTCAGTATCGCTCATTGAATTGGATGGTTATCGAGAAAATAAAAAATCAGATTGAAAATATTGAACGAATACAAGGAATCACGCGTGAGTCTAAGTTTAAGCCATAGCTAGTGAAACATATTTTATGTTTGATCTTTAAACTAACGATCTTTAAATTACAGTTTATCCTCCTTTCAGAATCAAAGGGCTCCCTTATCGAGAGCAGACTCGCTGAAGAGTATGTCAAATAATTCGGGAAGACAGGTAAGCTTGAAGTTTTGTATTTCTTCTAAGTTTAGTAGAACTGTCTTTTTTCATACGACATAACAGTTAGCCTGTCGAGAGCAAATCTCCTGGGAATGTCTTTTAAGTGATTTTCCCGTTGGAGAAATAATTTAATACTTTTTACCACAAAGAATGACATCACCTATTTTCGGGAATGCTATTTCCACGCAGGTTTCTTGCACCTGAGTTGCGGTGCTTTGTAATCCTACTTTGAAGTGAATGACCTGAGCTATATGGCGCAGTCAATAAATAGGACAAAACCTACACACGCCGTTGTTTATTTTTGCTTTGTTTTCTTTGGCCACACGTCGGATTATCAAATATGATATGTTATTTGAAAACCTATGAGATCTCATCTGTTAACTCAGGTTATTCACTTTAAACATTATTTTATCTGCAAAAGAGCTAGCCACGTTGCCTAGTTTCCCTTTTTAATATATAATATTCTGTTTTCCAGCAGGGTCTATCTCCAGGGCAGCCACCGTTACCTAACATACCTCGTGGATTTGCTCCGCATTCTTCATCGCAACCTCATTTTCAGTCAACGCCCATAAATTCACCAAATATGTCGCAGCAGAATACGCAGCTGCCGCCTTCACATCCAAGTTTAGCTGGTCAACAAATGAGTAAGTTTTTAATTGTGATTTTTTCACTTTTGATTTAAATCTGTTGTCAGAAACGACATAGGTATCTTGCAACAAGGGCAGATTTTGTAACAATAGCAAACTTGCCTTTGTTGACACGCCATTTCAAAGAGATTATCGATTGCAGACAAAGGGATTTCAACGGCCGAGTAATTGAGCCAAGGATGTAAACAAAGCAGACCGCAAGAGTTGCCCTGAACACAGGTGGCTAACTCAGTCACTGTGCAAGCAAAAAGGAGTTTTTTAGAGAAGAAATGAGTATATGTAAATCCCCGCATATAAGAACCTAGAAAAATAAGAACCTACATGCTGTGTTTCCTAAATTATGCACCTTGTAAATAAGAACCTGTTTCAGTTTGATTTAAAGAATATATTCTTATTACAAGGGTAGTGCAAGTTATTGTTGATGGTCCTTATTATATCTATTTTGTCCCTGTTGGCTGTTAACATCTGAATGTCTCCCCCTCCTATTTAATGGCCAAACTTTTTGTCAAGATTCTAAGTTTAGAATGGGGTTATTAGATTGTTCATAACATTCCCAAAAGCAAATAACAGGGTTGGACATCTCTTGGTGATGACTCCCAAAAGGTTGTCAGAAGGTACCTTTCGAATAAGAACCTTTAAGAACATTTATACCCTGAAATTAATCTAAGTACTTTTTAGATAAGAACCTAATTCAGCCTGGCCGTCAAAAAGTAGGTTCTTATATGCGGNGCAAGGGTAATGCAAGTTATTGTTGATGGTCCTTACTACATCTATTTTGTCCCTGTTGGCTGTTAAAATCTGAATGTCTTCCCCTCCTATTTAATGGCCAAACTTTTTGTCAAGATTCTAAGTTTAGAATGGGTTATTAGATTGTTCATAACATTGCCAAAAGCAAATAACAGGGTTGAAAATCTCTTGGTGATGACTCCCAAAAGGTGCTCCGGAAGGGACCTTTCGAAAAAGAACCTTTAAGAACCTTTATACCCTGAAATTAATCCAAGTACTTTTTAGATAAGAACCTAATTCAGCCTGGCCGTCAAAAAGTAGGTTCTTATATGCGGGGATTTACTGTATCGAAAGGGGACGGGCATCTCTAAACATCTGCCGCCTAAAGTTAATTTATTTTGTTTTCTTTTTTTTATTTGTTTTACTTTATACCCCATTCACACTTGCAAGTTAAGGGCGTCCTAATTGGCCAATCCATCAAATCGAATTCATCTGATAGGTTCAAACTTAACTTGCTTTAGATAACGCAGGTTTAACTGTGTCCGTGTGAATGGGGTAATAAGTGCTTGGATGCTTTTATTTGGCCTTATCAAATGATTTTCTAACACCAATTTTTCTATTACAGATCAAATGAGACGTCCACAAGTGCAAAGACGAACAACAGGTAGTGATGTTGGTCACTAGGTAGATTATATTTCCAAATAGGCTTTCAAATTAAGAGAATTTATTTATATGGTAAGTCACATTTCTTAAGAGTTTGAATATATGAATATAAAGGATTGAGATAAATTTCGAAGTCGAATTTCGCAGTCTGTTACATTCCAAATAGGATGGTTTTTGTTTCAATTCGGTCGTCTATCGTTTTTTGCATATTACGGTAGTCGTTTAGCGCATTCACTCAATCTAGAGACCCCCCTAATGTACGGTTTGACGGGAATAGACATAGTTTAAGCCTGGCCTGGGCCTAAGGTAAAAATAGCCCATTGTATTGATGTTCTCTATAGATACTCAACAATAGGACATTAAGTGGCATATGGCCTACTGTTGTTCTATCTTTAGACTAGTTCACTATAACTGATGTCCATTCCTTTTAAAAACCAAGCGAGCAGAAAAATAAAGGGGTAAGTTAGTGCTTTTTATGATTCGACTTTATTAAGTGAATTGAGTCAAGACATCCAAGTTCTCTTTTCATGCAGAGCCTTTTGGTGATGCAAAACTTGGGAAAACTAGCACCATAGTTGAAGATACCAACAGAGTTTACTCATGGGCGGTAGGAGACATTTATGTGCAGATTATCTTCTGCCGGGTCAACCGTCAAGTGGCTACAAAATAACAAGAAGCCGCTCTGAAAACATCGCGGCTAATTTAATCTTAATAACCGCAACCTATGACCACAATATTTTTCAAAAAGCAATCCAAACGTCTCCTACCGTCCATAATTATAACAGACCTTTAAAGGCGCACATGGATGGGTCACGTGATTAAATTTCAACGTATTTTCCCGCTCTTATTTGTTTCCCTTCATAATGGGCTTAGACACGTAGCCAAAGCTACAAGCAGTGCAAAAACCTGTCGAGGATTGCCTTTCCCGCCTTATAGGCACTTGATATGTTGCTCGGTTGGATGACCGAAGATTTGAATAAAGTTTCTATAATGGCTGATAGGATTTTTGTCTCCTTTACGTCCTTTTCGCTGCCATCTTGATCACAGCTTCCAACACAAATTTGCTTCGGTTTCCCGTACCTAATTGAATTGAATTTCCACGCAACATGCAACTTCGGATGTTACATGTGACCCATCCGTGTGGGCCTTTGAGGCGAATGATAACTGAGCTGTGTAAGGCCGAAGCATTATGCAAAACATGAACGGGTCGATATAGACCACAACTTGCTTAATACACCAAGGAAACAAGAGCAATTGATTATCTTCAAGGTTTCAATGTAATGTCTAAGAGACAACAGAAACTGCCTCATACCACGTTCACACTGGAAATTAAACCAGCTTTAAAGTATTGTAAATAAAGAGCTATATTCACAACTACACAAGTACATATCTATTACCTTATTGATATCTATTAAATATTGGAACTTTCGTCTGACCTTGGTTTTAAAGGGAATCTAAGCATATAAAAGTGGCTCAAGCCACGTGTGGTCAAATTCTAGCCTATCAGATATCAGAATTTCCTGTTGACCTCGATTAGTTACCCAAATATGATTCGGCGCGTTTCAAGGTCTATTGTCTTTGCACGGCTATTTTTATCAAAGGATTACATATGCTTAGATTCCCTTTAAGNCAAGGGTAGTGCAAGTTATTGTTGATGGTCCTTATTATATCTATTTTGTCCCTGTTGGCTGTTAACATCTGAATGTCTCCCCCTCCTATTTAATGGCCAAACTTTTTGTCAAGATTCTAAGTTTAGAATGGGGTTATTAGATTGTTCATAACATTCCCAAAAGCAAATAACAGGGTTGGACATCTCTTGGTGATGACTCCCAAAAGGTTGTCAGAAGGTACCTTTCGAATAAGAACCTTTAAGAACATTTATACCCTGAAATTAATCTAAGTACTTTTTAGATAAGAACCTAATTCAGCCTGGCCGTCAAAAAGTAGGTTCTTATATGCGGGGATTTACTGTATCGAAAGGAGACGGACATCTTTAAACATCTGCTGCCTAAATTTCATTTATTTTGTTTTCTTTATTTAATTTGTTCTACTTTATACCCCATTCACACTTGCAAGTTAAACCACCTCAAGCTAACAATCCTGGACAGAACTCGTTGAGACAAATGCGTTTCGTGTTGAAAGATACCTTCCCTGCCTGCAAACTGCTACATTCCACTGCCAAATACCCCCTCCCCCATTGCAATGTTGATTTGATTGCAGAACACATAGTTGTGAACTCATCTATGACATTTCCATCATTTTCCAACATTGCAGCAATGGGGCGAAACGCATTTGTCTTAACTCGGAATTTCCTCCAAAAAGCAAAGTGTCTCAAGAGTTTTGGCCAGGATTGTAGGTTATAAAATGTAGCGTTCTAATTAGTCAATCCAACAAAGTCGAATTCATCTGTTAGGTTTAAATTTCACTTGCTTTAGATAAAGCAGGTTTAACTGTGACCGTGTGAATGGGGTAATAATGGCTTGGATGCTTTTATTTGGCCTTATCAAATTATTTTCTAACACCAATTTTTCTATTACAGATCAAATGAGACGTCCACAAGTGCAAAGACGAACAACAGGTAGTGATGTTGGTCACTAGGTAGATTATATTTCCAAATAGGCTTTCAAATTAAGAGAATTTATTTATATGGTAAGTCACATTTCTTAAGAGTTTGAATATATGAATATGAAGGATTGAGATAAATTTCGAATTCGAATTTCGCAGTCTGTTACATTCCAAATAGGATAGTTTTTTGTCAGTTCGGTCGTCTGTGGTTTTTTGCATATTACGGTAGTCGTTTAGCGCATTCATTCAACCAATCTAGGGACCCTTCTCATTTACGGGGTGAAGGGAATAAACATAGTTTAAGCCTGGCACGAGCCTAAATCGAAAATAGCCAATTGTATTTGATGTCCTCCATAGGTGATTAAACATTAGGACATTAAGTGGCGTATGGCGTACTGTTGTTCTATTTTTACACTAGTTCGCTATAATTATGTCTATTCCTTCTAAAAAACCAAGCGAGCAGAAAAAGAAAAGGGTAATTTAATGCTTTTTCTGATTTGACTTTATTAAGTGAATTAAGTCAAGATATCCAAGTTCTCTTTTCATGCAGAGCCATTTGGTGATGCAAAGCTTGGGAAAACTAGGACGGTAATTGCTAAGAGAGTTTACCTTGGCCACTGTTCACGTATGGAAAGTCTAATTATAACCAATCTTTTAAAGGCGCACACGGATGGGTTAAATTTCAACTTATTTTCCCACTCTCTTTTGCTTGCATTCGCAATGGGCCCAGCCACGTAACCAAAGCTACGAACAGTGCAGAAATCTGTCGAGAATTGCCTTACCTGCCTTAAAAACACTTGGTATGTGGTTCAGTTGGATGGTAGAAGATTTAAATAAAGTTTCTGTGATGGCTGATGGGATTTTGTCTCCTTTGCGTCCTTTTCGCTGCCATCTTGATCACCGCTTCCAACACAAATTTGCTTCGGTTTCCCGTACCTAATTGAATTGAATTTCCACGCAACATGCAACTTCGGATGTTACATGTGACCCATCCGTGTGGGCCTTTGAGGCGAATGATAACTGAGCTGTGTAAGGCCGAAGCATTATGCAAAACATGAACGGGTCGATATAGACCGCAACTTGCTTAATACACCAAGGAAACAAGAGTAATTGATTATCTTCAAGGTTTCAATGTAATGTCTAAGAGACAACCGAAACTGCCTCATACCACGTTCACACTGGAAATTAAACCAGCTTTAAAGTATTGTAAATAAAGAGCTATATTCACAAATACACAAGTACATATCTATTACCTTATTGATATCTATTAAATATTGGAACTTTCGTCTGACCTTGGTTTTAAAGGGAATCTAAGCATATAAAAGTGGCTCAAGCCACGTGTGGTCAAATTCTAGCCTATCAGATATCAGAATTTCCTGTTGACCTCGATTAGTTACCCAAATATGATTCGGCGCGTTTCAAGGTCTATTGTCTTTGCACGGCTATTTTTATCNGAAACTGCCTCATACCACGTTCACACTGGAAATTAAACCAGCTTTAAAGTATTGTAAATAAAGAGCTATATTCACAACTACACAAGTACATATCTATTACCTTATTGATATCTATTAAATATTGGAACTTTCGTCTGACCTTGGTTTTAAAGGGAATCTAAGCATATAAAAGTGGCTCAAGCCACGTGTGGTCAAATTCTAGCCTATCAGATATCAGAATTTCCTGTTGACCTCGATTAGTTACCCAAATATGATTCGGCGCGTTTCAAGGTCTATTGTCTTCGCACGGCTATTTTTATCAAAGAATTAAATATGCTTAGATTCCCTTTTAGCTGGTTTAGCTCTCTTTATGTGTGAATAATGGTATTAGGAATGTAACCAATGCGTGTAAAATTTTACGCTCATTTTATGATAGCTGTAACAGATTAAATTGCGATTAGAATTAGATGAATTAGAGAGGATAGTATATTGAGTTTGTATAAAGGGAATAATGAATTAATACTTATCTCGCTGTTATTTTTATGTTACGCTTTACCGCACCTCCCAATGCAACACATCAGTCAAAGAGTATATTATCTCTTTGTAGACTATGCAGTTGAGCCTTGATAACCTCAAAACCTTTATCTCGAAAAGGAGGCTTCTTTGGAAGAATTTATTTCAAGGCAAAAAGTAAGGCTATAGGCAAACCATTTTTAACTAAAACAGGCTTTACTGAAGAATTTATTTTCGGCGAAAATTAAGCCTATAGGGCTACGAATTTATGGAAAAATAGGCTTTTTCGAAGAATCATAAGTAAATAGATTCTTCCAAAAAAGCCTGTTTTTGGTGAAATTGGTAAGCCTATAGCCTTACTTTTAGGCTGAAAATTAATTCTTCCAAAAAGCCTGTTTTCAGTGAAATTGGTAAGCCTACCGGGTGTCCCAAAAAATAGTATACAGATTTGGTCAACCCTAACCCAAACGCCAAAACGTAAGGCCAAAACGCCAAAGCTCTGGTTTGGAGGTGGAGGCAAATTTGTATATATATATCTACTCTCAAAGCACCAATGTCAACAAACAAGGTATCTATGTTCAAGTTAACTACCGAGTAATGCTTTAAAAATGATTTCGGATTGATTCATGCTAAATTCTGGTCGTTAGGGTTGGCCAAATTTGTATACTTTTTTTGGGACACCCGGTATAGCCTCACCTTTTAGCTGAAAGTAAATTCTTCCAAAAAAGCCTGTTTTCAGTGAAATTGGTAAGCCTATAGCCTTACCTTTTGGCTGAAAGTAAATTCTGCCAAAAAGCCTGTTTTCAGTGAAATTGGTAAGCCTATAGCCTTACCTTTTGGCTGAAAGTAAATTCTTCCAAAAAGCCTGTTTTCAGTGAAATTGGTAAGCCTATAGCCTTACCTTTTGGCTGAAAGTAAATTCTGCCAAAAAAGCCTGTTTTCAGTGAAATTGGTAAGCCTATAGCCTTACCTTTTGGCTGAAAGTAAATTCTGCCAAAAAAGCCTGTTTTCAGTGAAATTGGTAAGCCTATAGCCTTACTTTTTGGCTGAAAATAAATTCTGCCAAAAAAGCCTGTTTTCAGTGAAATTGGTAAGCCTATAGCCTTACCTTTTGGCTGAAAGTAAATTCTGCCAAAAAAGCCTGTTTTCAGTGAAATTGGTAAGCCTATAGCCTTACCTTTTGGCTGAAAGTAAATTCTGCCAAAAAAGCCTGTTTTCAGTGAAATTGGTAAGCCTATAGCCTTACCTTTTGGCTGAAAGTAAATTCTGCCAAAAAAGCCTGTTTTCAGTGAAATTGGTAAGCCTATAGCCTTACCTTTTGGCTGAAAGTAAATTCTGCCAAAAAAGCCTGTTTTCAGTGAAATTGGTAAGCCTATAGCCTTACTTTTTGGCTGAAAATAAATTCTTCAAAAAAACTGTTTTCAGTGAAATTGTTAAGCCTATAGCCTTACCTTTGGGCTGAAAGTAAATTCTTCCGAAATTGCCTGTTTTCAGTGAAATTGGTAGGCCTTACTTTTAGGCTAAAAATAAAATCTTCCCAAACAGTCGGTTTTCAGTGAACCTGTTAAGACTATAGCCTTGGTTTAATAGAATTTATTTTCAGCCACAATTAAGGCTATCGGTTTACCAATTTCACCAAAAACCGGCTTTTTGGAAGAATTTATTTCCAGGCAAAAATTAAGCCAAATCTTGCAGAAAAGCTGAAAGGTCTATTTATTCTCTGTTGTAGAGTTACTACAAAAGTGTTGAGTTAACAGTTAAGGCAAATGATTAAAAAAGTATGGTGTAGTCATTCAAGCATCAAGGCCATAATCACAAATTCGCCCCTCTGCGACCATATCCGGAATTGGTGCACACCCTAGGCCAATAGTTCGACCATGGATTGTCTCTATATTACCAAGCGTCGCATATCTATCAGTTTTAAAAGGACCATCGGTCGACTATCTAACTCTGCGATAGCTTTTGTTCATCTATCCAAGCATTAACACCATAGTCACAAATCCACCTCTCTTTCACTAAATCCGCAGTTTGTGCCTACCTGGTTCAATATTCCGGGCGGGGATAGTCTTTATAGCACCAAGAGTTGCGTACTTGTATGTTTTTAATGGTACCGTCGATCTATTGTCTAACTGTGTGACAGCTTTTATCTATCTATCTATCCAAGCATTAAGGCCATTATCACAAATCCACCCCTCTTCGACCAAATCTTCAGTTGGTGTTCTCCTGGTCCAATATTCCGCGCAGGGATTGTCTCTATAGTACCAAGAGTTGCGTACTTGTCTGTTTTCAAAGGTACTGTCGATCTATTATCTAGCTGTGCAATAGCTTCACCTGATTTCGTAAAGGACAAAACTGTCAGTTTTCTAAATGGAAGAATTGCAGCATAAGATGGGACAACGAAACGGAATGTTATCATTTCACCAGGAGATTTTGTTTGCATTCCTTGTAATTTGTCTCCACGATGCACGAAAGATCTATACGTGGTTAACGAGTATTTAGGACTCGACACGATATCTAAGGTTAACGTGTTTAGGGGTTCTGATTTGTCTACTTTGAGTAGCGTGTAGCATAAAGGTTCTCCAATGTAAGTTTGCTCAAACATCGGTAATGGAAGTGTACTTTTCACTATTACACCATTCCCTAGATTGCTGTATGTAAGAGCCTTGATAAATTGGTCTCTAATATGCTCAATGAGTATGTATGACATTTGCGCATGTGCAGGTATACTTGGATGACGACGATCTTTAGAGAATAAATACTCGAACGCCATGCCACTTTGATCACGCATCAAATACGGACAGACTGCTCTCGTCCAGCTGAGTTCTGTCACGTCATAATGATACGCAACTTTACCTTCACCATCGAAATCGAGATCACGACAACCTCGCTTTGACAACAGATTGTTTCCGTTGAAGAAATTCAGCAGTACTATTGCAGGCTGCGAGCGATAACGTAACGTGTTTCTAAGAAATTGTTCCAATGGTTGGGATGAGTTTGTACCAATACGTTGATAACGGCCAACATCATTTCCTGATAATTCCCAAAGGACTAAATTTGTGTTGCTTTCTTTCGGTAGATGAGCAGGCAAGCAGTTCGCGAAATAATCGGTACCGACTCCACCGATCGAAAGATCCTTTATAAACATTTTGGATCCAGTAACAGGACGAATAACTTTGTTCCACCAATCTTGCAGCGCATTGAAATATACGCGTTTACCTTGCCCCTTTTGGACAAATGGCTGCCCTCGTGAGATTGAACCACCCACAACAGATACATCAACATTGAAACCCTGTGTAGCGAGGCTAAATAACCGTTTCAGTCGATTGTTTCTGGAAACATGGCGTTTCGCGCGATCGATTAGGCCCTGATTTAACATCAGTTCGCGCCTGTGTCGATATAAATCTTTATAGGCCCATATTGTTGGGATATCTTGCTGCAATGATGAGATCAGTTGATGCTTCACAGTTTCTTCCGTCAAAGGAATTTTAGGAGATTTACTGCAGCGGCAAATTTTGCATAACAAAACTGCGAAAAGTAGGGCAAATTGCAGTCGCTGTAACACCAAAGCAAATTTACTAAATTTTTCCATCGTTTATAAGGTCTTGCTTTGCTTGTATTCTAGGAGTATTTAGGCCACGGTATCAAACTATGGTCGACTTTAACTTCTTGTTTCAAACAACGGTAAAGCTCGTCTGACTGTAGAGACTGTCTTTTACTTTGATGTGGCAGAAGAGTCATCAATCATATCTAATCGACTGCCTTCAGAATAATTTCCTTCTCAACGCATAATAACAATGGAGTCAAATCATATCTTCATCGGTAACCTGTTGTCTTTGTTTAACTTCTTCGTAGTTTGTACAATATCTTTCAGGCAAGTTGCGGCCTCACGCAAGGATTATTTATGATTGCTATTCTGTTGAATAATAGCCAAGGCAAACAACGTTCCAATCACTATTTTCAGTGCAATACATATCATAAGTTTTCATGTTTTATGCCCTAAATTATCTCTTGCGAGTACACACTTTTCCATTCAAACTCCCTTCATCAAGCTTCTAACGCCGTAAAACTCGAATCCTTAAATTGTCTGCTTAACTCGACTGAGCTCATCCCAAGTGGGTTATCTTCTTCTGTGATGTCCGTATGGCCTTGATGTCAAACAATGCCAGTTCTCTCGATTCAAAAATTGCAACCTTGCTGAGAAGCTTATAACGAATATGACTTGCTCTCAATGAAGATGGCGCCTGTAATGACTTTTCTTTTCCATTTACACGTCCTTGAGTTGAAACTATTTGAACTATCCTTCAAACCATGCCAAAAACCTTTGACAATCGTTTGATAACGTTGTTTACCTATAATTCTCGAATTTTAATAATTGTAGAATTTGATTAACCTAAATAGAACCTTACACATTCGCAACAAACCTTTGTGATCTTAATTGACCTTTCGCATCAATATAACAACTGGTACCCGCTTCAACAACTACGCACACTGGAGTAGACTTGTTTGATTTTCGATATTGCTTGATACGGCGAGTTAAACAAAGAAAATTTCCATCGTTCTAAAGCATTATTTCCACTAGGCGATAATAAAGTTCAGCGCGATTAACATGTATGAACTTTAATCGTGATAAGCATGAATGAAAATTTAAAAATTACCAACAACAGGTGCTATTTTTATCTACCAAAGGAAATAAATATTTCTTGGCAAAATAGAAAGAAATATTTAAGCCTGGTTTCCCCAAGACAATTATCACTGTTGTGGCTTTGCTCTCACCACAATGAAAAACGGTTGCAAAATTTTGTTTCTAACTGAGCAAGAATAGCGATACACGCCAAGTAGAGATCAGGCTTAAAGGCGCATACGGATGGGTCAAGTGATTAATCCCAATGTATTTTCGACTGTTTGTTGCTTATGTTTGTAATGGGCTAGTGGGACTTGTGTCTCTGTTGCGTCGTGTTCACTGCCATCTCGATCATCGCTTCCATCACAGCTTTGCTTCGGTTTCCTATACCTACTTGAATTGAATTTCCATACACCCTTACACCATGTTAATTCGGATTTTGCATGTGACCCATCCGTGCATGCCTTTAACTGTGGTTCTAAAGCCTCTTATCAAATGGATAATGGATGACGAAGGATCTGGGTGAAAATACTCCTGAGGCAACCCAGAAAGGTACAAGCTATGTCCAGTTTTCAGTACTTTAGTTAGAGCAGAAGAGCAAAGTCAAAACCACGAAGACGAATTTTGGCCAAAACATTTTTTGCGTATTTCGAAGGATATATTTAAATTAATTACAAACTTTTAAAACTTCATATATACAAGACTCACGTTCATTTTCAGCCTCTTTTTCAATATCTAATCATCATCGAAGTCCTCGCTGTCATCATCATCTTCCTCATCCGCCTCTAAGGCTTCTTGCTGCGCAGCTTGTAATGCTCTCTCTGCTTCTACTGTTGGGTCTTCGGCCTCTGTCACTTCTGGTCCGCTTGGGTATTCTTCTTGGGTCGCTGGGGGCACTGGTGGACTGTAATTCTCTGCGCTGTATTTCAAACCCCATCCGACGTATATGTTCTCGAATTTTCTACAAAAAATGATAAGGATATTGAAGAAGCCTCGATTTACAAATGAACAACAGCCAGTCCAAAACATTGGAGGGGGAGTGAATATTGTTTATCATATCGTCTGCTTGAAGAGCCCCAAGTGGGTCATTACCGAAATCGAGAAGACCAATCGTCCCAAGGGCTTTAAGCTTTTTACCCAGGAGGGTAAAAATAAATATATTTAATATATTTATAATTTAAGCTTGTATACATTGTAGTAGCTGATAGGGCATCGTGCCTAAATATTTATGATATGATATGATATGATATATGAGGAAGTGATTTCTTGAGAATAATGGCAAAATTCGAGAAAGGAACCGAAAATAATCTATGTGAATGGAATTGTAAATTAACAAACAAATTCAAGGAAGGAAAGAAGGATACAGGTTACTTCATGGGAAATTTGCTGGCGAGATATAAACCATCTTGTTTAATAAACCTCTGGCAGAGGTTTCCATCATTTTTGCTACACTACGATCTAGGCGGTTCTAAAGTCCATTTGAAAAGCATTGGGAGTTAAAATTTTGAGTCACAGAAAAAACTAATGAACTCTGTGGTACTTAAAAAGCATCTAACCTAGCCGTCTTGAATTATAGTTCATTAAGGAGAGAGGGGCCATTTATTTGAGAACAATATTTAGTGCCAATTTGACCTCAGTCGTGCGAAGCTTCTTTTTCTTTACCTCGAAAATTACTCCTGGTATCAGTACTTAAAGGGTCTGTTTCATCCAGCATGCCTTGCACGTGTCATCTCTTGGTTGGCCTTTGTTGTCGCCATTTTCATGGCCCATGAAAATGGCGACAACAAAGGCCAACTAACAGATGGCACGTGCAAGGCATGCTGGATGAAACAGACCCTTTAAAAAAGACTTTAGATTGTTTATTATAATGATTTCAACTTACTTATCAACACAATACGCAGTTGCACCAGGCCATAGATTTGAATGTAAAATAGCAACGGCATATTGAGGAATTAACGCTGTTGATTTTCGTGCAGTCCATGCTGGTACCCCATCAATTTCTGTGATTTAAAAATAAAATAAAACGAACATTACGTATTTATAATAGTTGCCATATATGAATTTCATCACTTCTATTGACTCGCGATAATCGTTTAAATTTATCAGTATGAAATTAAATTGTAATTTTCTCCAAAGGTTGAAGGCTTTTTAATCTTACTTTCTTGTTAATTTTCCTGTCTACCAAATAAGAGCATTAACATAAATTAAACGCAAAAAGCTAATATTTTCGGTGGGTTTACACGACACCGTTTTCATTTAATATCGGGTTAGAGACGGCGGTCCGATATGAAACGTTTTTGGTTTAGAAGATTATTGGGGCTCTTGTTTACACGGAAACGCTTCGCTGCCGCTATGTACAGCGGTGGATTCACCTTTGTTTCACATTCACTGCATTGCACAGTGCGTCAGATGAATGGAATGCTCGTAGAATTGATGATGAGCTTCCGTATTGAGTTGATACCGGATTCGACTGTGCCCGTTTCAGAACCTTTCATTTGAAAATGCAAAAACGGTATGAAGCATATCGGATTGGTGCGTTCCAGTGTAAACAGAAGGCCAATCAAATACAAAAACCAATCCGATATGAAATGAAAATCGCATCGTGTAAACGGGGCCTAAATATGCGCCACTACATACCAGTATCTTCGGACAAGGGTGTAAGTAGGGGTGGACCACTTTCTGGCTCAACTTCATCTGGTTCCTCTCTTTCCTCGTCTTCATCTTCATCGTCTTCTTCGTCGTCTTCTGGTGGTTGGCTTGCATCGAACCATGTGCACCTTCCCTATAACATACCCAATTAATCAGAATGAAGGCTAAATGCATAACTTGTCTTTCACGAAATTGATGTCAGGTGGAAATAAAAGGAAAAATAACAAGTTTTGCATGAGTAATATCACGTTATCGCAAAGCTTGCCTGACATCTATTTTGAAACAGTCTGTAATATTAAATCTCCCTACATTGTGTGACCAGTTTTTTTGCCAATAATATTCGACAACACGGAACGGTCTGCTCTCATGGCGTTCTGCCGACTGAGGTATCTTACAGAAATAGGTCTTATTTAATGACAAGGCTCAAACCGATATCATATTCAGATCGCATTTATGATTCAAATACCAACAAATTTCCTTCAAATTCCAAATACCAAAAACCTTCCAAAAACCAAAAACAAATTCCCTCCAATTCCAAAAACCTTTAAATTTCATGTTGGGGACCAGATGACCTTGTGTCATTTTCCGCCATGGGTGGCACATGTAAATAGTGCTTCGTTTGATTTAGAATTAGGGTTTGTTGTTATATGAAAAAAGATACCAACAACATTTGGCCGTTAATTCCTAGTAAAATATCATAAATAGACCAAAGCAACAATTTTTTAAATCAGACTATTCGATCAGCTTCCAGAATTATTCAAAATGTGCAATGTCGACTCGACGTTCATTCATACAGCACTAATAAACATTTTCAAAGTACCAACCTGTGGTAAGACATAAGGAACATGATGAACCCAAAATGATAACGATGGATCTGTCAGTTCTCCTACGGGTAAACCTTCAAATTCCACATTGATCTCAAAATGATCTGGACCTGAATTGGAATAAATATTTGGTTAAAAATATCAACAACTATTGAAACTTTGATTATCACTTGTTTAACCTTTAAAAATCACAGGAAAGAGGTGCCTTATAAAGGGGAGCTACCGAAATTCATCACTCGATGACGCTTGGTTAGCAGTGCCATTTGCAGTGAGATTGAAATGAGCCCAAGAAACGCCATCCTTCAAAGTCGTGAATTTAAGATGTCGAAGAAAATTGGGTGTGAAGTTTTCTTTGAGTCATAAGTTGAGGAAACTTCCATATTAAAGGGTATGTGCAAGGTTAAAAGCTTGCATTTGCAAAGAGCAAAAAAATCTAAAATATCCCATTCAAATCGAAGTTGCACACGCGCTGTGAATAATGGATAGCGAAAGAAACAATGCAGTGTCTGAGTGCTTTATTTGTTCTATTTATAGACAAGCCTATTTACCATTGCACAGTCCCTTTAAGGTTGTCAATGCAAATGCCAAAGTTAACAGACATTTAGACCAGTTGCATTGGATCGGGGCTTTATGCAATATGATTTTTTAAGAGTTTCGCAATGAATCTCAAGGGCAAGGTGCCACAAACTTCAAATCAACAAACGAAAAGCTACTAGATACTCACTAAGTCTTCTAAAAGTCTAAATCTTCTACCAGTTCCTTACTGGCAACATCTCAAGAGAGCTCCCTTATTTAGAAAATTAACTAATTTCGAATTAATTCAAAAGAACTGGCCGGTCTCTATTCACAGGACGAATTTATCTGATAATTTACAATGATCAGAAGAGGCAGACTAACTATATAGCCTATTATGTTAATGTTATGAAATGAAAAGCTTCATACCTATTCCCTCTTCATCGTCATCTTCATTCTCTTCAAAGATGAAATACCCTTGAGGACTGACATGAGTAGCTGCTGAAATACGCGCTAACTGGGCACGGAGGTAATTGGCTTCATTTCCAGGAAATGGTGGGTAGCTGATCACCTAAAGACAAATCGTACCTTAGATTAAACATGCGCAGGGTTAAGGAGAGGGAGGTCGGGGGGTTTCTAACCCACTAGGGGGTTCTTGGCCAAATTTTGGATAGGGGTGTGCCGCGAGCATCTTCAAAATGGTACCGTTGGCTAGACCAATTTTTCTGAAAATGATACCCTTGGCTAGACTAATTTCTAGGCCAAAAGTGCCATAATTTGCCGTTTTCTAGGCACAAATCACCAAAATTTCACCTTCTCTAGACCAAAATTGCCAAAATTTGGCGGGTTTCTAGGCACAAAATAAGAAAATTTGACCTTTCCTGGACGAAAATTGCCAAAAATGATATCCTTGCCTAGACTGGCCTAGACTAAAATTGCCAAAAAGCATACCCTTGGCTAGACTAGAAGTCCGAAAAAGTATACCCTTGAGCGCGGCACATCCCCAGGTACCTTTAATATGGAAGAACCCCCCCCCCCCCGTGCTCTAACCCTGGGTCCATGGCCATAGGAGCCCATAAATAATCACTCAGTATTCTTTTTAAATATGTTCTTAAAGCAATACGTACTTTCAGATTATTAGATTATGATTCTTCTGCATACTGACCGGCTGTTTCGATGATATGGAAATTGCATTTAAAGAAGAAACTAGCAGAAATCAAACAAGAAATCGTACCTCTGCGTCTAGGTCTCCGGTCATCACTTTTCTTATTTGCCTTGAAACAGCTATTTGTTGCGGTGTAACGGGCGGTAAACGATGCCATGACTTTCCAGCTGCAAAAGAAAGATTGATAATTCTAAAAGACAAACATAAACAACAAATTTGCTATACGCTGCATGGGCGTCAAATCTTTAAAAAATTGCATAACTGGTTAATGCATCCTCCAAATCCTCCATTTGATTTAA
>REGM01000031.1:1127716-1180107 GCA_004194415.1 Aurelia aurita
AAAGTATACCCTTGAGCGCGGCACATTCCCAGGTACTTTAATATGGAAAAACCCCCCCCCCCCGTGCTCTAACCCTGGGTCCATGGCCATAGGAGCCCATAAATAATCACTCAGTATTCTTTTTAAATATGTTCTTAAAGCAATACGTACTTTCAGATTATTAGATTATGATTCTTCTGCATACTGACCGGCTGTTTCGATGATATGGAAATTGCATTTAAAGAAGAAACTAGCAGAAATCAAACAAGAAATCGTACCTCTGCGTCTAGGTCTCCGGTCATCACTTTTCTTATTTGCCTTGAAACAGCTATTTGTTGCGGTGTAACGGGCGGTAAACGATGCCATGACTTTCCAGCTGCAAAAGAAAGATTGATAATTCTAAAAGACAAACATAAACAACAAATTTGCTATACGCTGCATGGGCGTCAAATCTTTAAAAAATTGCATAACTGGTTAATGCATCCTCCAAATCCTCCATTTGATTTAAAGGTTCGAAAATGACTTTAGGTACTTTATATTTGATTATGTTCAGAATTAAAGCATTTTTCTATGTTTCAACCAGTTTTGAGGATTCTTCAGCCCTTTCGTTTCTTTCGTTTCTTTCGACTCTTTCGTTTATAAAGTCTGTTGCATTTTAGATGGCAGGTGGTATTTACAAAGATAAGTTTTTTTTTCCACTGGTTACTTTTCCTTTTCCTTACCACTATTTTGATCTGACATCTAATATGAAACAGACTTAGGTACTAGATCGTTCTTATTTCTGTCATGTGTTGTTTAGTTGTGTAGTTTCAGCAGTTTTTTGTTTTTTTGTTTTTGATCTCTGTGTAATTGCCTCGAGGTAGACACAGCCCTTTGCTCCCCGGGGATATTCGTCCTAGTAGTATTGTAGAGTAATTATTGTAAGTAGTGTAGGTCGTAATATGTATTGTAGCATTTTATTGGATTATATATATAAAAAAAAAAGTTTTGAGGAGCATAGGGCTCAAATCTTTAAAAATGTGGGTGTAAAATTCTATTACATTTTTCTTTGAATTAAATGGCTTGAAATGAACTTAGAGTACTTTGTTGTAAATCTGTCGTGGAATTGTTTTGACATCTAGATTATTTTCAAAATGGCAGCATTTATTATATTTCAAGATATGACGTCATCAAATTTCTTAATCCTAAACCAGAAGAGCGACAGATTTCTGCTTGCCACCATATTGTAGACATAGAAATAAGCTATGGTTTTCTTGAAGATTATATCATTTTTCCTCTATTGATTTAGGATTTATGGCGATTTTAATTTTTTTTTAATTTTCCATGAATTCTTTCAACAAAAATAAAAACGCCGCCATTTTGAAAATAATAAAGATATCAATAATTTAATTTCCACGAAAGATTTACAGCAAAGTACCCTAAGTTCCGTTCAAACCATTCAATTCCAAGAAAAATGTAATAGAATTTTACACCCAACTTTTTAAAGATTTGAAAGATTTGAGCCCTATGCTGTTTTGAGGTAGTGACTTCATCAAATTGCTAAATGGTAAAGCAGATAAGCTACAGATTTCTGTTTACCACCATATCATAGACCTCCATAAACTATGGTTTTCTTAAGATTGTGCAGTTTTCCCCATATTAGTTTAGGATTCACGATGATTTTAATTTTTTCAAAACTTTTCATGAATTCTCTCAATAAAAAGAAAAACGCTGCAATTCAAAAAGCAATCAAGACATAAACAATTGCCAAAAAGAACTACAGCAAAGTACCTGAAGTTCCTTTCAAGCTATTAAATCCAATGGAAGGTGCATTAACCACTCGTACAATGTTTTTCAAAGATTTGGCGCCTACGCTCGACAAACATAAAACTATGTCTTCCTTCACTTGAGTTTAAGATCCACTTCTGTTTGTAGTAATGCTGATGCAATCTCGATTCTCGTACCTCCTAAATGGCTTAAGCGCATGGCTGAAGATCATCTAAACTATTCATTTACAAAATTTTGACATGGACCAATATTGATAGGATGAAACTCAAACTCAAAGAAGTGTTCTTAAAAGAACATCTATTATTGTAATGAGAGGTCATAGCTGAAATTCGCCTAAATCATGGAGGGTATGACATGAATAAAAAGATCCTACACAACGATAAACACAGTTCAGAAGAAGGCTGTCAAGCAATCGAGGGAAAGTAAATATGAAAGAAATCTCTGATGAACCTTCGAAAACTTGACAACATAAGAGAAATAATGTCAAAAGGAATGAAAGTTCGAACTATGGTTTTGCATGGTTTCACTTTACAAAACAATTAAAAAAAACAGTTGCAAAGTACTGGAATTAAGTCGCATGGCCAGAAGCATCGATGGGGTAAAGAGAGTAACCACTCCGGGGGGCCCGGCCTGGCTCTCAATACCCCTGCACATAGCACATTGAGACGATGCAAATTTGTATGATGCATGACACCATAAAATGTTTGTATTCTGAGTTTAACAAACGAACAATATAATAAATAAATGATTAAAGTACCACGAATTAGCGTAGATGTAAAAAACACGACGTTTCGAGCATATACTCGTTATCAAGTGACTCTAAATCAATCGAGCCGAGTAAAGGGAAGGAAAGAGTCAATGGTATATCGGGCAAGGAAGAAAGCTCCAAAATATATCAAATTCCGTCTTGATTTGACCAAGAAGAGACTGAATTTACTGATCCGGGCTAATGAGATCCTGAAACCACATCCAAACTGGTTTGCATTTGCTGACGTAAATTGTAGAACGCGTGTGAAAATTGGTGACGATTTCACCTTCTTTAACTCCGAGGAAGAACTTGAAAAACTGATATTGGCAGCAAACAATGATCCCGAAGATCCAGGAGAAGCAGAAGAGGCAGGAGAAGCTGACTGACTTCGTTGTTATTGAGTATTTTTGTGTTGTTTTTCTAGTCTGACCTAACGAAAGTAATTGGTTTCAGGCGGGCGAATCTTTAAAATTGTTGTACGTATTTAAGCGAGGGGCACTTCACTCTATCGGAAAGTGTACGTGATTTTGCTATTAGAAAAAAGGATTTTCGAAATTTTCAATTTTTATTTTATTTTATTTATTTATTTATTTATTTATTTATTTTTTTTTTCCCTGTATTTCTTTCTTTTTTGATTGATTGTTATTGAAAACCAAGGAAGAATCTTTGCTAGAGATTTCGGTATCTTATTTTGGGGGTGAAGTGTCCCTCGTAGCTTTGTTTTCATAAGCGATACGCCCCGTTCCTCTTTTTTGTCCGCGCGGAGGGTGAATTAGCGGACGGTTTGTATTTACTTTGTTTACCATATTCTTGCAGCTCGCCATTGATAATTTTACGTTGAAAAGTTGTGTAATTTTGGTACGCCCCGTTAGTCAGAAGGGTCAGTAGGGAAAACAAACTGGTGCGCATCTATACAAATCGTGGAACTTTTTCATTTGTTTTATTCAATTCATAATGTTACTAAAATTCTAAAAAAGCTGTGCATTTCCCAGCACAATACCCACGAGACTCCTATTATGTATGTTTATTTTCTTGAGTTTGTATATTTTGCTTGTCGTGTTTGTTTATCATGTCTGTTATTTTCTTTAGGACTTCTTAATGGTGGTTACATTGTATCTTATCGCCCCTTAGGACCAGCGAGAGGATTTCTGCACGATGATGCCGGTTGAAGTGAATCAATGGCGAGCAACAATCGGGTGTTTCCGTGCAACCATGCACATATCTTCCCCAATGAGCAAAGTTTTTAGTCCCATTTCAATTTTTGTTCAAATCTTTTGGTTATTTTGCTTCTGTTATGGCTTCATTGCAATTTCAATCCTCGTTCTACCCTTTGCGCTATTGATACAGTTTCTTGCATTGCACTGCGTTGGAACACAATTATGTTTCCTCCCCCTTTTCGCCCGCATGCATCATTTTGTGAAGACTGTTTTTTATGTGACTGCTGAACTTCTCAAGCGTGTTCCGCTAGGTGTCATTATCTTTGTTCGATATAAACATTTTGCTTTCAGGCAACGTCATTCCCATTATGCCTTTTTTAACATTGCGTGCATAACTAGTTGCATTTTACATATACAATGGTTGGTTTTTAGGACTATTCTGCTTAGCGGTGATGTTGAAACTAATCCTGGTCCAGAAACTCTAAATTTTTGCTGTTGGAATCTGAACNACAACAGACACAAGAATGGAAACAAATGAAAACAAGTAACCACCAAGACCAAGTAAAACGACAAAGTAACGAATTTGCAAGGTGAGTTTATTAATTATGCTGTCATGTTATGGGTGAGCCACTGGCTATTCGGAACATATTGATAGTTAATGCTTTGCTCTTACGATTTTGGATCCTGTCTGAATATGTAGCTATGAGCAGTTTAGAATAAGGAATGTATATCATCATTTACAAATGATTTCTTGCCAACAAACTCAAATTCTGTGTTTAACAAGTTATAGCAACTTCGTCTTCCGATTGGCAGACTCTGCGACAAGTTACTCTCAACTAAAAATTCTATGCTCAAATTTGTTTTACACGATTCAAAGGTAATAAACTTTTTTTGTCAAAAGTGTCAATGCCGCTTAAATGCTTTCCTCATTTTCCAGGAACAAAGTAGCAAGTGAAAAATCAACAGACCAAGACAACAACGAAGGAATGTATTGCCTTGTACGACAATTTGACATTGAGCAACCCGTCAATCCTGCATCTTTAACATTTTGTGATCTTGCTAGTTGTTAATTAAACATTAAACGGGGTATTATAATTCATTAAAGCACCATCTTTTACATAAGAAAACGTTTCTTGTAATCATAAGCTTCCACAAACGAATTTAAAAAATCGTGAATTTTATGAATATTGAAAATCAGTGTACCTCCTGCCAAAAGAAAATATTGCGAAAGTTTCATGATGCTGTTCAGTAAAACCATAGTCATGGTAAAACGAGGCTTCTTGGTTGCTGAATAGTCTTCCTACATTACTTCGAAATATAAAATTTTCAATAAAGCATTAATCGAATAAAAATGATTAAGAAACTTTCGTAATTTGCAGCTTTGATTTAAACTAGTATGTTCCTGAAAAGAGTTTAAGCGCAAAGAAATTATACCTACATTTAGCGCATTAAAAAATTGCTCGAATAGGAAATATGCCGCAACTCCTTGAGGCTGCACGCAGGCTAGAAATATTTGGTTGGGGGAATTTAAGAAACCCAGGCCTAAGTTTCTTGTATAAAATGCGCGTACCTGCGCGGTGTTAGGTCATAATATAGTCGATTTTATTATACACCACTTCAATTAAGCGGCCTCGCTTTGGAAATTTTTCGAAATTTCATCCTATTCTTCACACGAAAATTTTGAACCCTCATTCAGATTTAGCATCCAAACTTTAGCCTAGCTGCGGGCTTTCAAACTGCCAGCGCTTGTGATGCTCATTTTTCACGGTCAAATCCCTTATAGATTTTCAAACTTTACATCACCGTAAAATCAAAATTAAGAGGACTAGCGGTATGAAAATTTGTAGTTGGGCTAAACTTTGGGTGCTAAATCCGAATCGGGGCTCTAAAATTTCGTATAAAAGAATTTTAAGTAATTTCCAACATGAGGACGTTAATTGAAGTGGTGTATTGACTAAAACCTGATAACAAGACCGGGCCGGACCAAAGTAATAGAGACAGATATGCAAGCACAATGATTCGATCATCAACATTCATCAATAAAAAAAGAATTCCTGCAGAAACTAAACTGACTATCATCAAATTGCAGTCAGAACTAATTATACAGCAAAAAATGTATCCACAAAATTCTAAAGTATCAATTTTTTCTTAAACTATTCAATTTTGAACGAAATCTAGCAAAGTATTCTAAAATGCGTTTACTGAATAAACCAAAAGCAACCCAACCGTCGCCTGAACTATGCAAGAAAAACTATAAAGAAAGGGTACTATCAATTTTCTCGAATATGGGGGAGGGGGGTATAGTTGAGCGCTAAGTCGGTACCAANATCCAAACTTTAGCCTAGCTGCGGGCTTTCAAACTGCCAGCGCTTGTGATGCTCATTTTTCACGGTCAAATCCCTTATAGATTTTCAAACTTTACATCACCGTAAAATCAAAATTAAGAGGACTAGCGGTATGAAAATTTGTAGTTGGGCTAAACTTTGGGTGCTAAATCCGAATCGGGGCTCTAAAATTTCGTATAAAAGAATTTTAAGTAATTTCCAACATGAGGACGTTAATTGAAGTGGTGTATTGACTAAAACCTGATAACAAGACCGGGCCGGACCAAAGTAATAGAGACAGATATGCAAGCACAATGATTCGATCATCAACATTCATCAATAAAAAAAGAATTCCTGCAGAAACTAAACTGACTATCATCAAATTGCAGTCAGAACTAATTATACAGCAAAAAATGTATCCACAAAATTCTAAAGTATCAATTTTTTCTTAAACTATTCAATTTTGAACGAAATCTAGCAAAGTATTCTAAAATGCGTTTACTGAATAAACCAAAAGCAACCCAACCGTCGCCTGAACTATGCAAGAAAAACTATAAAGAAAGGGTACTATCAATTTTCTCGAATATGGGGGAGGGGGGTATAGTTGAGCGCTAAGTCGGTACCAATAATGTACCGGCTTAGAATTCGCATCTAGATATAATGTACCATACTGATACTGAAGACATTGTTATCAAGGATGCAAATTTCGTCTAATATCTAAGTAGACAGAAAGGTTTTCAGAACTCCAACGACCCATGCTTTAAATAAAATAAAAAAGAATGGGAATCAAACATCTAACACTCTTATACAAAAGGGCATGCCCAGTTCAGAAGCTAATGATCAACTTTTCTGTCTTTGAACATGAAATGTTTATGGCTGAAATCTAACAGTATTGGGAACTAGTAATATGAAATATCGGTAGACGCCTGTGAAATAATTCACAAGGAATTACCAGGTCAAAATGTTACTTGGCTCTTGCAATCGCAAAGCTCAAAGAAAACGCTCAGTGTTGTTTAAATTCATTCGATCTCTAGGGTCCCCCATTTCTTGTGGGATTTGATCATTCCTTCGAAAACAGCATATGAGAAGCAAGCATTACAAGAACTTCACACACTGGAAGCAGATAGTTTAGTAATTCAAAGAAGGTAAGCTGGCAAAATTCTCTTGATTATGCACAATGAATGTGAACGGCGCAAACATGATCCTGCATGGTGCTACTGCTATCATAATCGTACGCAGGGTATTGTGATCATTAAGGGACAATAGCTAACCATGATCCTTTGCAGTCGACTTTCGTATGATATGAAGCCATTTCTGTCCCTGGCCTAGGTTCTGTTTGTTTGAATTGTATCGAGACAAAACCACGATAACACGCATGCGTCGGATCTTGCTTAACAAAGACGTTTTTAGTGAAACATCCTATACAACTCTGTTTGTCTTGCTCTCTATTCGACGCGCAAAGGATCATGGTTGGCAATGGGTCTCTCCAAAACAGTCGTTTCAAAGCTACGGTTCCTATAAGCACTAGACGATTCCTCTATAGATTGGTTCGGGGTTATTTGAACCAAAATCCTTTGCGTGCTCCATCCAAATTAATAGCAATTCCGTTAGACGCAAAGGATAATTGCAAAAAGCTACATTTCTGCCATCTGTACCGATATCATCTCCACTGAACGCTTAATAAACTATACACCCAATCGCAACGTAAATCTATTGAAATCTCTATCACCCAAATATACACAAAATACTGGTCAACAGAAAATAAATACATACTGCACTAGGACAATGCTAGTTAAATAACCAGACAATGATCTAAACAATCATCATGAATTCAACAGACGGTCTGGTCTAATTCCTTCCAAACAATAAGATGCTACATAAAATCTTGTAGAAACCTGCTACTCCTTCTAACTACGCAAAAATCAATTTTCAATTGGTATTACTGTTAAAGACCATTTACAACAGTATGCAATGCTAGAGAGATGATATTTATCGACACTAGATTATGTGCTGTTGAGAGTTCTGTAATTTTGGGAATTCTAGAGTGTCACCTATTCATCAAACGTCTTCTGAGCGGTATGATTAAGACAAAGTACATATTTTTAGGCTCCGCTCTCCTGTTCATGGTCAACTCACAGTCAATGCAGTGGGGTATTATATTTCCAAACTATGACAATTCTGTTTGATAGGGTTCTACTTTTCAGTGAATTAACCATTGTCGAAGATGCTGTGGCCACTCAGGTTATGGCCTACCGTATTCTTACTAGCAAGAATGAAATGATTCTCAAGGGAGTATCTTCAATGCTACGTAGCATTTCGGTCAAGCTACAATCTTGGCCAAAATACTTGGGACAAATCAGAAAATTGCACTACTTCGGCATTTGATTACGTGCCCCCCGCTCCCCCCCGTTTCAATGTTGCTTGAATCAAACGCCATTCGACCTAGCCAGCATTGAATTAGGGGGAGGGGGAACACAAGGTCCGAAACGTTCGATTTCTTCTCGACAGTTTAGGAAACATCGCGACCACACTGAAATTTGCCTATGTCCCAGCTTTTCTGGCCAAGATTGTAGTTTCCTCGTTGCTGGCTGAGCAAGCTGCAACACTTCTGTGCTTCTCCTTAANACAATCTTGGCCAAAATACTTGGGACAAATCAGAAAATTGCACTACTTCGGCATTTGATTACGTGCCCCCCGCTCCCCCCCGTTTCAATGTTGCTTGAATCAAACGCCATTCGACCTAGCCAGCATTGAATTAGGGGGAGGGGGAACACAAGGTCCGAAACGTTCGATTTCTTCTCGACAGTTTAGGAAACATCGCGACCACACTGAAATTTGCCTATGTCCCAGCTTTTCTGGCCAAGATTGTAGTTTCCTCGTTGCTGGCTGAGCAAGCTGCAACACTTCTGTGCTTCTCCTTAAAGTTACTCTCTAAAGCATCCATTAGATTATGTTTGAGACATCCTCACTAGAAGCAGACCATCAGGAAGGAGATTCTTATAGAAGCAGGTTTCTTCTGAAAAGCGAACTTTTACGAAATCGCATTTAACTGAGCTAGAGTCAAATTTTAAAACACCGACTGCAATAAAGAGCAATTTCAGTGTTTATTATTAAGTTTAACTTCGACTAATTTAACGAGTGCATCGGAATAATGATCCAAAATATCAACAACTTGTTTCGTTTGATCATTCTCCTTTCGTTCTCCATTTATTTTGATTGCAGATAATAATTGCTGCAAATGGGAATCCACTTCTTGATTACCACAAAATGTTGTATCTTTCTCGATTTCTTCTTTCTGATGGCTCGTTGCCTCTATGATTGTCTTGTACGTTTCTGAAAGCATTCCTAATATTTTGGAACGGTTGTCTGTATCCATGTTTGCTAGTGCCTGCAACAAAGATAAGGATGTTGTACCAAGGTGCATCATAAACAGCGTTTGACTTTGCGTTTCTGATTAAATCGCCCTGCTAACTCTGGAGCTATAAAGATCTATAAAAATCTCAAAAATCTTCACATAATCTTAGAAATCCCAAAGAAACTCCTAAAAATCTTCCAAAATCTAAAAAAATCTCAGAAATCTCCCCAACAAATGATATAAAATCTCAAAATCGTTTAAATCCTCAAAAATCTGGTAAAATCTTGAAAAATCTTGTAGAAGCTCGAAAATCTATGAGAATCTCAAAAACTCCTAGAAATCTTACAAAATCTTTGAAAATCTCAGATAAAATCCTAAAAATCTTTAAGAACTCTGAGAGATTTTTAAAACCCCAAAAGATCTCAAGGTGCGACTTTGCGAGTGGGCGGTGCTTTTGTCCTGATTCACCCGGTAGTTTTTATCTTTTTCCATGTAATGGCCTCGGGGTAGTCACAGTCTATTGCTCCCTGGGGTATCGTCCTTGTAGTGTTTGTAAAGTAGTTTGTAGGTAGCGTAATTAGTAATTTGGCTCGTAAAATTTATAATGGAATAAAAAAAGATCTCAAGGTTTCTTGTGCTCTATGCTTTGCGTGATCACAGTTTCTGTATCAATCTTTCTCAAAACTAAAAAATGTACAAGATTCCCAAAGACGAGATTACTTAGAACAAAGAATTTTTAGGAATTTTTAGGGATTTTAACTCGATAAAAAGGTTTTTTCCAAGGCGAAGGATGTTTGTAGGAAGTGATATAATAACTCGCAAAGTGTAAATATTTCATTTGGCAGATTATAAGCAAAAGGTATGTTCATCACAACAGCGATGATAGTCATCATCTTACAAGAAAAGTCTTACCTTTTCATGGCAACTGGAAATTTCCTTAAATGACGACATTAGTCCGTTGATTGCCGTTTGGCATTGAGCCACTGAATCTGAAAATAAATGAAGACATATTAAAATATCGACTAAAGCAAATGTAAAAGTGGTACATGATTCAAAACAACAAAGTGATTGCACCCAGATGCTTCAAAATTGCAAATAAGCATACCTGATGAAGTCTTATTACGCGCATTCTGCATCATAAAAATATATTCTGCTGAAGAAATCATTTTGAATATTCCGTCATTAATTGGCTCCATATTTTGACGATATCTTCTAGCCAGCAGCAGTTTTGATAGAATGGATAGATTCTTGCAAGCACGTTAATGGCTAGAATGTCAACAATTGGAATTACTGCAGTTACTTTAGAGGGGGTAATGTCATCACAAGAATTAATCAAAACTTGACTACTCGAATCTCCAAAATATTACAAAATCATCGTGTCGAAGCCCCCGTAACCAGATCTAATTGTATAGAGCTTTTTGATGTCGCTATTGATTAATTTTGTGCACTGGGAGTTAGTAATTAAGGTCCAGATGACAGTGTTAATAAAAGCAATACAGAACATTCCCATACAATGAAATTCTACCACGGTTTAGAAGCTATCGGCTCTCTCAGTGAAAGTCCCTCGGCGATGGATTAAATCAATTGTACAAAAGATTAAAAAAAGCCGACAAATAAGGCTTACCTTCCTCTTCAATATGAGATGATATCAATGACGTTTGATCTTTCTGCTTTTCTTCCGGCGGTCTCTCAACTTCTATCTCACTAGCTTGTGGTTGCTGCAACAAAGAAGTACTTTAGGTGATGAGGTTACATTTGTTTTATGCAGCAGAATTAAGTATGAGCAAGATTGAATAAGTCCTGTCAGGAAATTCACGGAGAACTATAACCTGATACACCTTTTTTCTGACTTACCCGGTACATTAAGAACATTACACATTTAGGAAACTCCAATTAATCTTTTTGTAGCAAAAATTTCCTAAAACGTAAGACATCTACCAGCCCGGGACCTAAGCTTCTTTTAGAAATGCGTGTATGTTCTTACCATAGGNTTTGTAATCTCAAGGTTTCTTGTGCTCTATGCTTTGCGTGATCACAGTTTCTGTATCAATCTTTCTCAAAACTAAAAAATGTACAAGATTCCCAAAGACGAGATTACTTAGAACAAAGAATTTTTAGGAATTTTTAAGGATTTTAACTCGATAAAAAGGTTTTTTCCAAGGCGAAGGATGTTTGTAGGAAGTGATATAATAACTCGCAAAGTGTAAATATTTCATTTGGCAGATTATAAGCAAAAGGCATGTTCATCACAACAGCGATGATAGTAACGTCATCTTACAAGGAAAGTCTTACCTTTTCATGGCAACTGGAAATTTCCTTAAATGACGACATTAGTCCGTTGATTGCCGTTTGGCATTGAGCCACTGAATCTGAAAATAAATGAAGACATATTAAAATATTGACGAAAGCAAATGTAAAAGTGGTACATGATTCAAAACAACAAAGTGATTGCACCCAGATGCTTCAAAATTGCAAATAAGCATACCTGATGAAGTCTTATTACGCGCATTCTGCATCATAAAAATATATTCTGCTGAAGAAATCATTTTGAATATTCCGTCATTAATTGGCTCCATATTTTGACGATATCTTCTAGCCAGCAGCAGTTTTGATAGAATGGATAGATTCTTGCAAGCACGTTAATGGCTAGAATGTCAACAATTGGAATTACTGCAGTTACTTTAGAGGGGGTAATGTCATCACAAGAATTAATCAAAACTTGACTACTCGAATCTCCAAAATATTACAAAATCATCGTGTCGAAGCCCCCGTAACCAGATCTAATTGTATAGAGCTTTTTGATGTCACTATTGATTAATTTTGTGCACTGGGAGTTAGTAATTAAGGTCCAGATGACAGTGTTAATAAAAGCAATACAGAACATTCCCATACAATGAAATTCTACCACGGTTTAGAAGCTATCGGCTCTCTCAGTGAAAGTCCCTCGGCGATGGATTAAATCAATTGTACAAAAGATTAAAAAAAGCCGACAAATAAGGCTTACCTTCCTCTTCAATATGAGATGATATCAATGACGTTTGATCTTTCTGCTTTTCTTCCGGCGGTCTCTCAACTTCTATCTCACTAGCTTGTGGTTGCTGCAACAAAGAAGTACTTTAGGTGATGAGGTTACATTTGTTTTATGCAGCAGAATTAAGTATGAGCAAGATTGAATAAGTCCTGTCAGGAAATTCACGGAGAATTATAACCTGATACACCTTTTGCTGACTTACCCGGTACATTAAGAACATTACGCATTTAGGAAACTCAAATTAATCTTCTTGTAGCAAAAATTTCCTAAAACGTAAGACATCTACCAGCCCGGGACCTAAGCTTCTTTTAGAAATGCGTGTATGTTCTTACCATAGGCGTGTCCCTGACTGGAGGTGAAAGCCTTCCATTTGACTCCGAGGCTCTATAACTGCCTTGAATTGGTTCTTTGGTATCAGTTACACTATCTTGCTGCGTCTTTTCATCACAGGAGCTGTCTTTAGATGTAGCAGAAGCAATAAGGTCCCCAGCAGAAGGAATGGGTTCAGGCTTGATATTAGAGTCTTCGGGTTTGTGTTCAGTAAAAATAACTGTGTTCTCTGCCCACGACTTTCTACTAGTGCTTTTAAGACTGTCGTCTATATCAATATCTCGAACGATTAGCAAGGAATTATTAGACTCTACGAGTGTCTCAAGGGTGGGTCCTAATGGTGAAACTGGCAAGGATCTTCTCGCTGGTTTTTCCTCACGGACAAATTTCCTTCTCTTCGATATTTGCTCGCCTCTGCTTTCATCATCGAGTTCGGTATCCGAATGTGCCTGGTTCAAATGGGCACTTATTAAATCATCAAGGCTCGTCTGTGTTGGGATTATAAGTGATCTAGGCCTATTTTGTAACCGAGGTCGTTCACCTGATTTCCTTGGTCTTCGCTTGACAGCGAGATCTTTCGGTGAGCTTTTTTGTTCATGGTCTTCACGGGGTTTTAACACCGATCCTCCAGTTTTGTCATCTCTCCAAGCTCCCATAGGAGGCTTATGCTTGGTGGGAGATGAGACAGGGGATACACCAGGACTAATTCGTTGACCAGCGCGTGTATTTCTAGCCATATTAACCGGACTGGCCGAACGAACATCAGTCTTCGGTTTTGGGGTACTGCTTCGTTGATTAAAAAGACTGATTAAATCAGATGTTGTCTTTTCACGGTCTGTTGGGCTGATTGATGAAGTACTGCTGCCCCGCAGCTGTCTGATTCTACCACTTGACTGCAAATCATCTTCAAAAGCCTTGCTTTCTTTGATAGATCTCAGGTCTACTTGACTCTCAGCTATCCCAGAGCCTCTTCGATTGCCTGAAGCTGACTTTCGAGCTGTCTTGCTAGCTGGCGGTGGCATCTGTAAAGGAAAGCATTTGATGATAGTCAATGATCATTCCTGTATTTATCTCTTATACTTAGTAAACATGCCTATAAAACTTGGTACGTCATTAAAAGTTAACCAACACTTGGTCACATAGTATACAAAACCGACTTAGATGCACTGAGCAAAGCTGAGATCAACTCAACTGTGGCTGATAACAGAAAGACCAAAAGTAATGTTTAGGAATTTTCCAACGATTTTTCTTAATCAAGGAAAAATTCTGATTTAAAAACACATGAAAAGGTCACAAAAGCCATCATCAAATTTCAGCAACCTCTTAGAGTTGAGGTATTCTTTTACTCTTTTTGGTTATAGCTAGTTTCAAGACGCAAAAGCCTTACTTTTGCAGACGCGATATTTTTACTAGGGCTGCAGCAATAATTCACTGTTCCAGTTCAAAGTCAGCGTTAGAGTCTCTATGATTAAAATCTCAAATAGCTAACTATACAGCGGAATCGAAAAGCAACATACCCCAAAAGAAAGATTTGGCTCTGACTTGGCAGACAACCGTTTAATCCTGCGCGCTTCCTTCGTGTTTTGCTGACGACTTGCTGCTGATGTTCCATAGTTCTGATTTTGGTCAATCACTCTTTTTAACTAGAAATAAACAATGGAAAACCGTTTACATTTTACGAAAATACATTTGGAAAGTTACGACATGCAGTCTGAGCAATTTCCGGGGGGGGGGGGCACTAGACCCAGAAATGTACGGGGGTGTGCCGCTGGAGCAGAGAGATCATTACCCTGTGCGGGAGCTATTTTTCAAATAGGTTACCCTGTCTGGGAACAAATCGGCAAGATAACAAAGAAAAAATTGCAAATTCCCATTTAAAATCATGCAAGAGAGCATCATTTGAGAAAATAGATACCCTGTCCGGGAGCAAAATAGCTGAAAACGATACCCTGTTCAGCGGGAAAAAACCCGGTACAAAAATAGTTAAAGGCCCCATCCCCCCTCGGGGAGCAATTACCACCCTGCAGGCATTCAATGGAAGTTAATGTCAAATAAGAGCTCCTATGAAAGCAGAATCTAGAGAAAAAATCTAAACATTGGAGGTTCCGCTTTGTTCGGGGCTATATTCTTATTGATATGAACATGTACCGGGTGAGTCAGAAAAAACGTGGGCTGTTTGCCAATTTTTATTGATGCAATTTAATTCGCAAATTCGTTTCTTTAAAACTCATTGCTTATGAAAAAGGCTAACTTAGATGTGAAAATCTATTTGGTTGAAATCGGTCTTTCCGTTCCATAATTACGAGCGATTTCAGTAAAATGCGTCAAATGGTGTTTCGCAAGATTGCTAAAATAGGCCTTCAATTAGATTCATATTCATGCACGAGTGACCTTCTAGACCATGACAAACATACTTTATCTCTACCAAAAAATTGAAACAACGCATGCATTGTGTTAGAGCACAAAAGGAAACATTAAAGTTAATTATGTTGTAGCCCTTTGGGGACTAGCCATTTAAATCGTCATTGTTAGCAAGCTGAAAGTTCTTTTACTAGCGATACTTTTCACCAAAATGGCTAGATCACAAATAAATAAGAAAAGAAATGACCGATTTTAACAAACTAAATTTCTGTAACTAATTCAATCTTTCTTCTGCAATATAAAACTTGGACACTCCCGATTTGACTTGTTTTCCATCACAATATGGCTTGCTAAACGCCCCACGTTTTTTCTGACTCACCAGGTATAACCTGGGATAAATGGCCCTATTTCAATCCATGTGGAGAACTCTCAGATATAGCATAATCAGTTCAGGTTTATTCATATAAAATTTACTGAGTCCAATCGTTTTCTTTGCTCATAATCAGTTCATAATACAGCATAATTAGTTCAGGTTTATTCATATAAAACTTACCGAGTCCAATCGTTTTCTTTGCTCATCCGTCAGCTGGGAGGATTTTCTGAAATTCAAATAAAGAAAACTTCAATTTTTGTATAGACAATCAAAATTCTCTCCGGAGAAGCAATATACTATCGTTAATTCTTCATTCTTTTCCGTGGACAGTGTTATTTTTATATAGGCTAGCTGTGGGTTTTTGCTATTTTGGTAGATTAAGGATTTCCGATCATACTTATATGTGAGTGAGAACTCTCGCCCTGTTAGTTTTAAAGCTAAAAGTATCTCAGTAAGGCTACCTGAAAGCACTCAGTTTTTACCAGTTTGACTAACATAACGGGGGATACTTAACCACCAACTTATCAAAGAGAAGAAAGATAAAGGAATCTTCACCCTGCATGAGCTTTTTGCGACTTCGACAAGAATTTCGCGGATATACTTGATCGGCATCTACTAAGGAAGCTTTGGCCTTTCTTATGCTTCGTTTCAAGACCTGGGCTTTCATTGACTTGATATTCATCCTCTTCTTTATTCTCATCTACAAGATCACCAGCTAGGTATTCAAAATGTTGTTCAAGAGGTGATTGAATTGAATCATCATCCTCCTCCTCAATGGGATGCTCCGCATCAAGATTCTCATTCTCGCTCAGTTCTTCCTCTTCTTCCAGGTCATCATCAGCATCATCATCATAATAATCTTGTAGCGAATCAGACTCAACGCTTTCCCTTTGTTCTAAAAGAATGCAATAGAGGACCAAAATAATAATCAGAGCTAAAATGTTACAGCCGAAACCCGTGAACCCCATGTGGAGTCACTTTCCAAAGGTTTGTTAACGGGGTGTCGGCCTGAATAGCTAAACTGATTACTTAAGTCCCTTGTACCCCTGTGGTAAACCTGACTCGACATGGACTCGCTATGAAACAGTAAAAGGTTTCCTTCCATAGGCCCATTTTCAGCTATCATCCCACAGAAACATAATGCAGCAAAAATCCAATTCGGCACATAGTTAATGACAAAAACTTAGCATACATAAGTAGTGTAACGTTCACAATGTCGACTGCAGTTAAATCACAAATGTAATTCGTCGAATCTTGCAAACTGACATTGCCGCAGCAATTTCTTGCGCCGAGCGCTTAAATAGGGTCAAGTTTTTTAGAGTAATATCACGAGCCTCTGTTGACCGAAGCGATATCATTCAAGGCAGAGAGGAAGAAAAACAAGGGACTCAGGTAATGATTCTACTGAATAGCTATTTCCCCTAATTTTACATGACAATCTGTATGCTTTCGGATAGGACTACTTGAAACTAAAGAAGGAGTATGCCTTTTCAAAAAAGCTTACCAGACGGGGCATAAGAATTTTTGGAAATTTGGAAGTTTTCTAAAAGATCCAAAAGTTTTGAATTCTATTGTCCAAAACTACCTAATAACCTAACGAGTGGTTTACGTTATATAATGTCTATATGTGGGTTGGTTATATATTCTTGCGATTATTGTGGATCGATTTATGAGGAATAGAGGATGAAATCTTACAGAGACTTGAGTTCAGAAAAGTCACATAAAAGAGCAAAGAAAAGAAACCGGCCTACCTGCGTCGTCTTTCTGAAGCAAACGATTACCCTGAAAAAGAAAGAAAAGAGTGTGAATAAAAACGCAAGCAAAACACCTGTTGTGGAAACAAACTTGCATCCAGGAAGAAAATGTTTTTGAAAAGATCGAAAACATTTTGTGCTTCCACGATGCAAAATTTGCGTCTGCAACATTTGATGCATCGTTGCACAAGCGAAGAAACATTATGGAGACAATCGAAGCTAATGATTGTTTCCGCAACAATGTTTTCTCGTTTGCGCTGGTTTTTTTAATACATACATCTTCTGAGAGCGTTCGTGTTGATACTTCATCTGAAATCTTTCTTGACTTGGTAGATGCTCGTGCAGTGACCTGGAAACTAATAGAAAAAAGCAAGTCAAGTAGAGACAGTTGTGAAGAGACAGTTATCATCACTACAGTTGAAGTTGTCTCTTCTAAAACTACCAAATCTGCATATAAAAGAATAAGCGAAAGGGTGATTTCGTATTGATATTATGAAAATTATGGTAAATCCTTAAATGAATGTCAGTGAAATTCACAAAAGAATAAACTTCATTTGGAAACTGCTTGAAACTTAAGTGAGTTAGATTCGTAAATTGAAACAAGAGTTGTAATTTTGACTTTGAAAATTTATGCAAAAATAAAAATAAAGTTTAAAATCGAAGGAGAAATTACACTATAACCACACCAATATATATTTCAACATGATAAAGCCTATTATGGAATATTGACGAAAAAGTAGATATTAAGCATGTCTTAAAGAGAATCAACGGAGATAAAAGCCACGCGCGGAAGGGGTCTGGGTAGTCCATTATTAGCCTATTATATTTTATGATTTCGACACGTGCGTAGATATTGTTTAGCCAGAGGAACAATAGCGTGCGTAGGAGTTTTCTCCGTCCTATTTATAGAAGACCTCCACTTAGCTCCGTTGATTCACTTTAATGAGAAAGGTTGAAAGTTTTGTGAACATTCATCGAGAGAGAAGGTTAAGAACAGAAGGATAAGTAGATTAAGAAATATTAAACAGCCACGTTAAAGTAATTGGAAAAAGAGTTAAGATGCGCAAACGTAGGATTAATAACTTTTAAACACATAGCGTTGCAAGGATTCATGAAAATTAAACGAATATTGATCAAAAATTAAGAAAGTCACCGAGAGAAAATTAATGAATAAGTTAAAATTAAACGAATGTTTATCAAAAATTGAGAAAGTCACCGAGAGNATAGAAGACCTCCACTTAGCTCCGTTGATTCACTTTAATGAGAAAGGTTGAAAGTTTTGTGAACATTCATCGAGAGAGAAGGTTAAGAACAGAAGGATAAGTAGATTAAGAAATATTAAACAGCCACGTTAAAGTAATTGGAAAAAGAGTTAAGATGCGCAAACGTAGGATTAATAACTTTTAAACACATAGCGTTGCAAGGATTCATGAAAATTAAACGAATATTGATCAAAAATTAAGAAAGTCACCGAGAGAAAATTAATGAATAAGTTAAAATTAAACGAATGTTTATCAAAAATTGAGAAAGTCACCGAGAGAAAATTAATGAATATGTTAAAATTAAACGGATCTGTATAAAAACTAGAGAAAGTTAACGAGAGTAAATTAATGGATTTATAAAAATTAAATAATTTCTCAACATCAGATAATTTAAATTCTTTAAAATTACTTTTACGTACGATTCTTTATGGCATTTATCTTTCTGCCCCTTATCGGGTTCTTTAAATGATCCCTCACGCTCCAACATGGCTCGCTCCTCCGCCGTAACATAATGCACTTCAAACAAGCCATCACTACCTTCACTAGTATTCTTAACCAATTTAGGTTTACGCGGAGAGTCTTTGACTTGGTTAGCCGCTACTACAGATCGACTAGAGTTCTTATTGTTGTTGAATGCTGGGAGACTTGCTCGACGCTGCCTAGGAGCATCTGTGGATGAACCAATCGTGAATCGTCTTGATCGAGGAGAATTTACATTTCCATCACAGCGAGGAGAATTTACATTCCCATCAAAAGACTGCTTTCTCGCGATGGCCTTTCTTCCTTGACTTGGCGATCTAGCAGTGTTGTCGACACTATCCAAGCGAGGAGAATTTACAGTTCCATCAACAGATAGCTTCCTCGTGATGGCCTTTCTTCCTTGACTTGGCGATCTAGCACTGCTGTTGTCGTAGCTAACACGTCTTACCGATCTAGGGCTTTCTACAGTGTTAGATTTTATTTTAGTTTTCTTTGATAGCTGATTATCACTTGTAGATTTTTTAATGATTTTCTTCTTAATTTTTGCTAAAGATGCTAGTGTTCCTTTGGTTTTAGTCTCTTTCGTTACGTTATCTTTATTTGAAGCTGGTTGTGAAGAAGTAGAAGAGCTTAAATTGAATATAGACAAGATTAAATTATCGTTTAACAATATCATAAGATCAATAATAGAATGTGAGGTCAGACAGAGTTGCAAAAAGTACTCGACCTTCCTCCACACCTGGAATTCAAGGTCTCAACCTTCCTTTTTATAAGTTTCTGTTAAAATAACGAAAAAAGAGCTTTTATATCAAGAAAGGTACTGACTGAACTTCCCACGATATACCAGAACCCTAAAGTGACTAGAAAACTATGGCCCAAAATTTGGAAAGCGAAATTAAAGAAATGGTTCGCACCCACACAAAAAAATTACCGAACATTTTTTGGGTGATATTTAATCAGTGAATTGTAAAGCGGCGTAGGGGCATTGAAATGAGGGGTCTGGGGGGAAGCCACAAGGAAAATCTTCGAGGACACGCCCTCTACTTTGGCTTAGAATTCTCTTTTTTGTACATAACCTTCCTCAATTTTTTACTTAAAACTTCCTCCAAACAAGGTTTGTAGGTTTGTGAGGTTTTTGCATCTCTGAGGTCAGATATAAAAAAACCTGTAATGCAAAATTAGCAAAGGAAATTTGCAGAAGGGATAAGATAAAAGATTCTGAATTAGAATTATTTTGAAAATTTGAACGGCAAAATAAATGAAACGTTGAATACACACTTCTGTTGTTGACTGCAGAAAAATGCACAAACATCAACGAAATTTTAACATGTTTACTAGCTGTAAATGAATAGCTTTAATTAGGATATTGAGATAATTTTACATTCATGATCTTCTTTTGATCTAAGAAATTCATAACATTTAAACGCCCAGTTTAAAATCTAAATTCACAAAGAAGGAAACCTTAGTTATGCATTTATGAGAATGTGATCTTAGTTTATACTTCAGAACACAGCAATTCACTGGGTGCTACTCTTACCTTTGTTCCCGCTGCAGCACAAGCAATACTCTTTATTTATATTTATTGAATAAAAGTCTGCCATCAAACATTTTTTACCAATGCAATGTAGATGGATTAATCGAATATTTCTTCATTTTACTTTCTAAGCCGCCTCCATTTGCCTTTAGCGTGACTTCAAATCGAAGTTGTAACGGTTAATGTTTTAAGTTGTTTTGGAACGAGAAACATGAACATTGCCAGTGCTGCAACTGATTCATTCTTACATGAAATACAGCTATTTCAAGATGCTAAGGATCGATTTATAAGTATTTTAAAATGCATTGGAATCAAATCTTTAAGCAGCATTGCATGACTTGTTAATGCATCTTTCGTTCGATTTAATAGCTCAAAAGGAACTTCAGGTACTTCGTTATAACTGCTCATTGGCAACCTTTGATATCTTGATTATTTTCAGAATTATTGCGTTTTTATTTCTATTGAAAGAATTCATGAACAGTTTTGAAAAAAATTAAAATAATCGTAAATCCTAAATTAATAGACAACAAACGGTAAAATCTTCAAGAAAACCATCGTTCATTAATGTGTATAATATGGTGGTAAACAGAAATCCGTAGCTTTTCTGGTTTACGATTTAGCAATTTGATGACGTCACAACCGGAAAACTGTTTGAAACATAGATGATGCTGTAATTTTGAAAGAAATCAAGATATCAAAGATTGCCAATGATCACTCATAACGAAGTAACTCAAGTTCCTTTCAAGCTATTAAATCAAACGAAAAAGAGGCATTAACCAATCGTGCAATGCTTTTTAAAGGTTTGATTCCTATGCTATGTTAAAATATTTAAAAGCCTCATGTTTCGACTTTAAGATAATGCTCTGAGCAATTAAGGAAATACTGGGTATCCTGAACTTGTACACTTTTTGGCTAGTTTGCACTTTAGCGGACCAGCTTTCAATGTGTGCAAGTTATGTGTCATGGGGTAAGGGTTTAGGTCAGGGTTAGGTTTTGGAAAAGGGGCTTTTAGGGTTAGTTAGGGTAAGGTAGGGTTAGTGAAGGTAAGTTAGGGTAAGGTAGGGTTTAGTTAGGGTTAGTAGGGTATTTGTACAAACACGTTCCCGAGAGATATGACACAAAACTGGTCCGCTAAAGTGAAGTCGTCCCCAATCTTTGAAGGTTACTGTAAAGAACACGCATTTAGATCTCTTCAAATTTACATGCTGATTAATTTGATGCTTTAAATTAAGCTTCGATACCTAGTTTTTAATTCGGCTTAATACATCAAAGATAAATCTCATCAAATTTTAACTTTAGCTATTTTAACTATCAAGTTGTGCTCTATTACACTGAATTGCTATTAGCTTTGTTATCATTAGAATCTCTTGCTAAAATGGACCAAAACAAAAACTTGGTTTAAGACATGCAGTGCTACATCGATTTAATTGACATTAATTGTCTCTCAAGATGTTTGAAAACGGTTTTGGTGCAGAAATTGGCGTAGTTAGTTCTCCATTTATCAGGGAAGAACTAATAAATTTCTTTGAATGCTTGGTATGTGTACATAGATAAAGCGTTATGAATTAATCGGACAGTATTAGCAGAATGAAGCAAAAACTAGGTAATCATGGATAACATTTTTAGAGTAGATTTCAAATTTTCGAAAAGAGTTCAGTACAGGATTTTTCAAATAAATTCAAAATTTTAAATTGACACTTTTACAAAGATTTTAATTTCATAGGAAATTTCAAAACTTGGGCAAAAGTAACAGTTTTGTATGATGAAATTTAAAAATGGCTTTGATGCGATGTACTGCGACCAAAGATTGTAACTGAAACAACACAAACTTTGGTGTAGCCTCCCAGCTGAGACTAAGCAGGCATCCTCTATTAATGTTTTCAAACATAGTTTATAATGGACTGGGAATTTTCCAGACCGTCGGGCAGCTGCCGGACCTGTTGTTTATGTGCTTGATTTCTGCTGGGTCGGCGGTGGGATTCGTTTTGGATCTTCGTTGTCGGTTTGGTGGAGGTTGGGCATGGGGGCGGAGGTTGGGCGGGTTGCTGGATGGTTGGGGAAAATTCCCAGTCTATAGGTTTTTATGCCTTTTTCTTTTATTTTTCACAGTTAGAGTTGATTATTTAGTTGTATATATTTATTGTAAGTAATTCTTNAGATGCTTGAAAACGGTTTTGGAGCAGAAATGGGCTTAGTTAGTCCTCCATTTATCAGGAAAGAACTAATATACTGTTTTCATGCTTGGTATGATATATAAAACGTTATGAATTGATCGGACAGTATTAGCAGAATGAAGCAAAAACTAGGCAATCATGGATAAATTTTTTAGAGTAGATTTCAAATTTTCGAAAAGAGTTCAGTACAGGATTTTTCAAATAAATTCAAAATTTTAAATTGACACTTTTACAAAGATTTTAATTTCATAGGAAATTTCAAAACTTGGGCAAAAGTAACAGTTTTGTATGATAAAATTTAAAAATGGCTTTGATGCGATGTACTGCGACCAAAGATTGTAACTGAAACAACACAAACTTTGGAATAGCCTTCCAGCTGAGACTAAGCAGGCATCCTTTATTAATGTTTTCAAACATAGTTTATAATGGACTGGGAATTTTCCAGACCGTCGGGCGGCTGCCGGACCTGTTGTTTATGTGCTTGGGTCGGCGGTGGGGATTCGTTTTGGATCTTCTTTGTCGGTTTGGTGGAGATTGGGCATGGGGGCGGAGGTTGGGCGGGTTGCTGGATGGTTGGAGAAAATTCCCAGTCTATAGGTTTTTATGCATTTTTCTTTTATTTTTCACAGTTAGAGTTGATTATTTAGTTGCATATATTTATTGTAAGTAATTCTTAGATGTTTTTAACACGTATATTTTGTAAGTCTTTATGTGGAGGGCCCCTGAAAAATCAGCCACTAGGTTGAAGGGTCACCCTCCCTTAATAAATTGAAATATATGAGATATGCGACATCGATTTTTGTCAATTTGCTTTGCTTCAAACAAAACTAGTTTAATTCCTTAAATTAAACTTTAATATAATGATACTTTAAAGCTCTAGGTTAAGTTACTTTTCAAATCGAATAGGATGAGTTCCATTATAGAAACTCATGAAATAAATGCTAAAAACAACTAAAACACATAACTGCAAAAACAAGAACTTCCTACTGCTAAAGATTGCAAGTAAATTACGTTCTGGTTTAGTTTCATCAACAATAAAATCTAATTTATCTTTAAACAGTTCATCAACTGAGATTTTAATTTCTTTATGTTTATTTTCACGCTTTGATTTTAAGGATGAATACTTTAAATCTCTGTGTGGACTTTTAAATACATTTTTAATTAACTCTCTTACGATTTCACGAAGTGGCTTCTTAGATTTAGTTATTTTTAATGGTTTAGTTGCAGAGTCATTTAAGCTTGCTTCCGTATCATCCGTTGTATCTAATGATAAAATGTTTATTTCGACGAAGTTATTCTGAACTTTATCATTAGCTTGTGCTTTTAGGGCTATTGGATCTTGAATATTTCCGGCTGTCTCAGCTTTCTTATGATCGTAACTGTATGGGGTTCCACCCATCGATGTCAAGGCTGTATTCTCTATTCCAGTATCCTCCCTTGGATAGTCCTTAGCACACCAACCGCGCGAAGTTTCACCCCATCTCATTTCATCAACGTTAAGGTGCTTCGATATCTCATTTCCTTTATTTTCTTTAGTTTCAGAACCTTTAGTATTCTTTAACTGTTTAAGTTTACTTTTAACGCTGTTATCAAACGTTTTAAACGCTGTTGTAGCAGCCTTCCTCTTGCTCGTGGACATCTTAGCACTTTTGGTCACATGCACACTGAACATGAAACTATCAAGGAGTTCATCATATGCCTCTCTGCCAAAAGGCATACCATTTGGGGGGAATTTTGCAGCCTCTTTTGCAGTTGTCGCACCATTATATCTATCAAACGTATTATCTAACCTGGTAATCTCCGCATCAAATTCTTCCTGGCTTGATGGGATATAGATGACATTTTCATCTTTGTGGTTCTTCGACTTCTGATGGCTAGCGTATGGCTCACCCTTTTGAAATACGGAGTCATCTGCCACAGTGGTTTTTTCGCCAGTTACAGTGCTCTCAGCAATTGTTGAAGAAGTCACATCTGCATGATACAATTTGCGAGGTCATTAGAACAGACCGAGAGCTGCAGNACCATTTGGGGGGAATTTTGCAGCCTCTTTTGCAGTTGTCGCACCATTATATCTATCAAACGTATTATCTAACCTGGTAATCTCCGCATCAAATTCTTCCTGGCTTGATGGGATATAGATGACATTTTCATCTTTGTGGTTCTTCGACTTCTGATGGCTAGCGTATGGCTCACCCTTTTGAAATACGGAGTCATCTGCCACAGTGGTTTTTTCGCCAGTTACAGTGCTCTCAGCAATTGTTGAAGAAGTCACATCTGCATGATAAAATTTGCGAGGTCATTAATATTAAGCAATGCTATCTTACAGCAAAATGCTTCTAAGTTAGTTCCAAAACGTATCACTTAACGAAGCCACAAATGTTTAGGTGTTTTGAAAGTCTACATGACGAATGTGTCTTGCGTTTCAGGACTAAATGCTTTAGTAAACTTCGACAACATTTTTCTCTGACAATTGTCACAAAACCTAATGTCACAAGTGTGAGACAAAAGTTGTCACATGAATCGTCACAGACTACTTGACAAACATATCTTGCTTTGGAGGAGTAAAAATTAAGTAAACTGCAAAAAAAACTTCCAACTGGCTAAATTCGTGAACAGAAAAACGGTTTTTTCTATGCCAATAAAAAGTTACAATTCATATTACTGAACTAACTACACAACGTACAAAACTACTATACGATAGCATAGGTTCCAAATCTTTAAAAAAAACTTTAAAATGTGACCTATTTCTTTGAATGGAATGGCTTGAAAGAAACTTTAGCTACGTTGTTATAATTCTACCGTTGGACTTTTCTGAAATCTCGAATATTTTTCGAAATTACAGCATATGTTACATTTCAACTCTTTTGAGGATGTGACGTCATCAAATTTCTAAATCGTAAACCAGAAGAGTGAAAGACTTATGCTTGGTACCATATTGTGGACATTCATGAACAATGGTTTTCTTGAAAGTTGTTCTATCTTTCCTCAAAAATTTTAGAAATTACGATGTTTTTAGGTTTTTTTCAAAATTTTTCTTGAATTCTTCAAAAAGAAGAAAAGTCCTCTAATTCTGAAAATATTCGAGATTTTTGAAAAGTCCAATGGTAGAACTATAGAAAAGTAGCTAAAGTTCCTTTCAAGCCATTCAATTTAAAGAAATAGGTCATAGAATTTTACACCGATCTTTTTAAAGATTTGGAGCCTATGCTCTATACGATGCTATTAGAACAATGTCACGGGGAGCAAAAGACAGTTGTCGGGATAGTAACACGAAAACAATGCTTTAAAATACAAATACAAATGAGCTATGTTTACTCGACAAGTGTCGAGCAAATTTCCAATTACTACAAAATGACATACCCACGGTTATGTTACTACTTGACATTGTGCCATTTGACAATGTCTTTTCTTGTGCAGTCAGAACGACTGGTACGTCATTAACTCTCTGCAAAAAATCAGAACAAAATATTTTATATGACTAAAATAAAATGAATGAAGATTTTATTAGAGATTGCCGCGAAAATAAAGATTGCCGCGAAAATAAAGATTGCCGCAAAAACGCCTCGAAAATGCCTCGAAAAACAGTGATTTTTATAACTTTGCAGGTGCGCCCAAATAAAATAAAGTACAGTAAAAATGTGAAACTCTTACAATTGTTTCCATAACCTCATAAAGCTACGGATCTATGTTGTTAGGCCTTTCAATGTGATTCTGTCCCCAACAGCTATCCCACTCTTTGGGGGTATCTTCAGAGGCAGATTCAAATACCTTCAGTTCCTTTTCAATAGCCGATTACGGTAAAGATGGCAACGAGGAACATTTTACGAAAATGCATTGCGTTCCAATTAAGAATCATTAACGATTCTATAGCGATTTGATCAAAGAACGCAATGCATCTTGGTAAAAAGTTCCTCGCCGCCATCTTTAGCGTAATCGCCTATTCCCCTTGTTTTTGAGTAATCAATGTACATAAGACCACAAATTAAGAGGAGTCGATAACTTGTTACTTACAGCAACTATCATATACATGTATGTTTGTGATTCATAAATTCAAGTTTTTACCTGGGCCCATCGACCAGACGGATGTGGAACTCCAAAGCCTGTACTGCCTTCTGCGCTTTCTTTTTCTCCAGTTATCTTGAAAATGGTAAATGAAGTAAACTTAGATAGCAAATTTGCAAAAACGTTTTCGGANCGATTTGATCAAAGAACGCAATGCATCTTGGTAAAAAGTTCCTCGCCGCCATCTTTAGCGTAATCGCCTATTCCCCTTGTTTTTGAGTAATCAATGTACATAAGACCACAAATTAAGAGGAGTCGATAACTTGTTACTTACAGCAACTATCATATACATGTATGTTTGTGATTCATAAATTCAAGTTTTTACCTGGGCCCATCGACCAGACGGATGTGGAACTCCAAAGCCTGTACTGCCTTCTGCGCTTTCTTTTTCTCCAGTTATCTTGAAAATGGTAAATGAAGTAAACTTAGATAGCAAATTTGCAAAAACGTTTTCGGATAACTTTAGGCTAAGAAAACATCACGTGATAAGAATAACGTTTATCTTTGGATTTGGAGTTGGACTTAATTGTAACTCACGAACATGCTTTATGCCTAAATTACAAAACAAAAGCTTTGATTAATCTGTAAAAACACAGCTTATCCACTGAAATAAAACTTCCTGTTGATACAAAATGAATGAGAAAAACATCACACAAATCTAAGTTACGTTAAAAATATACAAGTGTTGTTAATATCGACTTTTCATTCGAACTAACAATTTAGTCGTTTTTAGGGTGTGTTTGATTGGAAATTCCAAACCTGCCAAGTTCTGAAAACAGTAAACTTCGCAGAGACGGTAACATACTTTCCAATCAAACACAAACATAAAAAACGGTGGGTTTCGGGTTCATCATTGCAATTCGCTAATGACAACGAGAATCTCTCTTAAGTCTGCCAAACCTTCTGCCTTTTGGAGCAGAAGGTTCAGAAGGCCTTCCAAGCCTACCAAACCTACCGTTTTGAGAATTTAGGAGTCAATCAAACACAAATTCGAGTCTACCAAGTCTACCGTTTTCAGAATTGGTACCAATCAAACACACCCTTAAATAGGTAATAAACTGCCTTGATGTGCAAGCATTTAATCAACTAATAAAACTTCGTTTCAGCATCTATACATACAGTCTGCTCACTCAAAGTATCGACCAAACGAGAAACCTGGTTCATTATTTAGCACAGGGTTAATTAGTTCTTCGTCGGAGGGGTTCCAATGGAAACTCTCTTTTTGATCCCTTGTGAGCAGTTATTTGATCGCAATAAAAAAATGTGACTACAAAGAACTTTTCAAAACTTTCCTTTATCTATGTTTGAATTAAAACAGCATTCAGCAGCACCTATTTGGCACTAGATGTGGTTTAACAAACCATGAACCGAGAATGGTCGAAGGTTGCGTGAACAGACTGTAAATACAAGCCATTAGCAGCACCGAAGTGAAACTCTTTCGAAATATGCTATATGCTCCAAATATCTTGAACTCACCTGTTTTTGAGCCCATGCAGGCAACTGCCCCACGCTGAATCGGTAATCGAACTGGCCTTCTAAATCATCATTGGCTGTGAAAAGGGTGGAAAGTTGGTCGAAGAATGATACTGTTAGATATACAATGATATCGTGAACAATAATAATAACAACAATAATATCGTAGATATACATTAACATTAATATTGTGAACAATACTGGTGATCTAAACAGTGTTCTAGGTTTCATCGAATCTAATTAATTTAGCTTAAAACTTCCAGAGTCATCGCTAATTTGTTTCCGTTAAAAAGCCCGAATTGTTTTCCATTGTTTTCGTAGATATACCGTTTGTTTTCTCAAACAGTGAATACTATTTTGAAAGTTTCATTGTACACTGCTCACATTTTCCCTGAATAACTGCTCTAAATAAGCTAAAGATGGGGAAGTTTTGCGGAAATAAACAATTCCCTTAAAATCTCTTAACAGCTAACGCAGTTACAGTCAACAAAATGAAACAAAAAGGAGCGCAGTATACACACTTTTTAAACTTCCGCAGCACAATTTCTACGAACAGATATCAATTTGCAATGTCAACTTCACGACCCATCTAATGGCATATTTCTTGATGTGGCATTAATACAACTTATTAAAAATTGTAAGTTGAAAACTCAAACGACAAACAACAACTAACCATCCTTCTCAAACATGGTTGGATCTAACTCTGAAAACTCCTCTTCCTCGATGACATCGTGTAAATCGTCTTTTCCAATCTTTGGAATCACGAACGTATTTCTCAGTGCACTAAATGAAAATAAGAACGAAAAAGAGACGTGAAATGTTGAGCCTCAATATTGAATTTCCAAAATAAACAACTTTTATACGAGCCTAAAACGTAGCCTGCGTGGAGCCTCAACACTCCCCGCCAAAATATAGACTTTGGCGGAGGAGTGTTGAGGCTGCACGCAGGCTACTAAAATGTTGCTCCATACAGATAATGACATCATGTCTCGGTCATGACTATTGTGGTTAAAAAAAGACTTCCTATTTTCACCTTCGTGACCGCATTCTAAAACAATCCAAACAACTGCGGCACAAGAATTTTTCTATAAGAAACTACGAATTCGACCAAGTACTGAAAGTTTCTTAAAATTATCATATCTGAGTATCAGGTTTCTTGTGGAATTCTTAGAAGTGTCCTAAATTTCCCGTTGATTTCAAGCGCCTTCCTGAACATGTCACAGATAATGTTATAAAACTCTGCCACTGCCTAAGCAAGACTCAAGTAAAGCCGCGTAGTACAAGAAACAAGTGAGAATTATCTTTCAATTTCCTTTGAATAAATAGACAAAATCGGCTGAGGTTTGTTTTACCCATTTCAAGTCATGTGACCATACTCTTGGGAAGTTTTGGTATTATACTACTTTTTGCATTCATGGCATGAGTTTTCATGGCACAAAATATGTTAAAGAATTCAAAAGATGTTTTATCTAGAAATTGATCACTTGGCTTGAAGTGGATGTAAACACGCCTTGGCCGATTTTGTCTATTGGAAAATGTTTTCTAAATACTTTTTTCCAGTACCCAAGTCTGTTTATTTTTGGTGATCTGAGAGGTTTTCTCTTATAAAGAGTTTCTTGGAAATTGCGTCTCTTAACGGCACCATTTGCTACAACGAGAATTTGCTAAAAGATTGGAAATAAAACGTGAAAACCAGTTTGTAAGAAAGAGTGGACTCAATTCTAAAATTTTTGTCTCACCCCAGTCACTGCAAATTGTCAGATGAAATCCGACAGAAAAGAAACAAATAACATAAACAGTACATTTATTCAAAATAATGCCTTCTGATTGGCTCAAAAGATCAGTGGCTGAAAAAATGCTTTCTGATTGGCCAATTCGAATAAGATTAGTTCATTAAATAATCAAATAACAGTCACCTCAAGGCATTGTCTTTAATAATCAGATCTTTTGGGAGTGGTTTCCCTAGCTCTTGTAGACGCATTATGATAGCCTGTAAAAATGAATAAAATACGGGGTAGAAGTTTGATTTGAATATCGTCTGACAATAAAGAATGATCAAGCAGAGATGTGTCAAATCCTGTAAAAATAATAAATCACTTGAAGCAACAGCCTCGTTTCAGAAATTAGCCGAAATTTCTTCACACAAAATTATTGATCCCATATTCGAATTTAGCGCACAAATTTGAGTCTTTATACAAGTTTTCATGATGCTAGTACCCGTGATGTTGATTTTATGATGATATAAAGTGTGCAAATGTACAAGGGATTTGATCGCGAAAATCGTTTGGGGTGAAACTTTTCACTCCAATTCACCATTCACGGTTGAATCCCTTACTTTTTATCGTCATAAAATCAACATCGCATCTACTAGCAGTCTAGCAGTATGAAAAATTCAAAAATTTCCAAAACGAGGCTGCTTAATTGAAGTGCTATATTCCAATCTAGAACAACATTGAGATTGTGCGCATCAATTTTAAAATCGACGAAAAGATACTACATACTTGTGTTAATGTTGGGATCAGCCTCCAAACAAAGATGCAGCTAAAACAAATAGAGGTGTCAGATAAAAAGATGTAAAAACAAGTAACTGCAACGGACACTATCAAACTCATAACAGTCGAAGCTCATCTTTGAAAATCTTGAGGTCCTAAAGTTAACTCGAAGATATTTAGCATAAAATAAATAGATTTCCAATGCTATTACCAGTGGACCTCGAATGCAAATTAAAAACGTAACTCGTTTATGATTACTTCTGCAACGAGAGGTTACCTTCGTTGATGAATCCATAGTATAATGCGAATAGCAAATATAATGTATAATGGGAACATGGCAAACAATCGAGAAAAAACCTGATGAAGAGTTAAGCTCGAAACGCTGTTACTATTCTTAGTCTTCGTACAAAGTCGTATTTTTATTGAAATTACGGTTTTACTAATCGAGATAAAAGACGACTCACTTATCTCCAGATACCGAAATCAGTCTTGTCCCATCGCGTGTAAATTTCAGTCCAGTTACTAGCTCTAGGAGAAAAATGTTTGCGTAAGGTTAGGAGGCCATTGGCCATAACACGTTAGTACCACCAATGTAGTAAGTTTTAAGTAGTGCTCTTGGGGAACATTTGTACATCGGTACAATTATAAATCAAGCAAGGATGAACCAATTCACGACCTCTGCCTTAATATTGCATTCACTTTGTCATTTCAGGCATTACATAGTCTAATGAGAAACTCTGCTTAGTTTTGCCTACGTACTTAACAGGTATTAATTTTTTAAAGAAACAACTGAAATTTAGTTAACGTAGACCATATATCCCTGCAAAATTTAGTGCCTTACATAGCTGCAAAAGTAGGACATGCTGTCTTACCATGCTTCAAGAGAATTGCATTCTTCATTTTACACCTCAATAAATGCAGTGTAATTTGGGTGGATCATAGCTAATGAAATGTCCTGTCGATTGAACTATCAGGGAGGGGAGACCAGACTGTTGTTTCAGTTGAAACGCATTGCTATCTTCGAATCTTGTCAAACAAATGGTAATTTTTCTTCCCAACATTGGAGGGGCCAACCACACACACATACCCCCAAAGTGTTTAACACTGTTTTCAGAGCAGCTGAGACTACTCTGGGCAAACAATCTTGCCCGATATGATCTTAAAACTGCCAAAGGATACAAACCTGAGTGACCATACATGACAGCAGCACATTCCCCAGCCTCGAAGTCATAAATGTTGACAGATTTGTCTGAGCAGCTTGTGGCTGCATATACACCAGATGGGTCAAGTTGAATCTTAAAAAGAAAGTACAAGATATACAACAGCTTAGTCTATAGCTTGATAAACAAGCCCCGATAAAACGTCTCTGTGCCTTGAGAAACTTAGGCCAATATAAAAAAGGAACCCTTTAATGTGACTGCGTGAAGCAACAGAATTGCTCTTTTTATAAAGTATCAAGATAACAGATTCTCGTGCTTTTGATAATAGATTAACTTCTTCTGTTAGTTGACATACCTTAATTAATGTTCCATCTTCGCTCACAGAACCTTTGTAGCACTGAGTTTGCTTCACTCCTTGAATGTCATAAATCCTACGATAGAACATCGAATCTTTGTTATCATTCTCAAAGGCAGCACTAGAACATTCTATGTTATCATCTATTCACTCTAAATGGAAATTTCCTGGAAAATTGAAAGAATGCTTGCAAGGCACAATAAACTAACTGCTTGTATAGGGGTGTCTAATGAAGGTATGAACAATTGTAGCAAAATAAGCTAATCGATCGCTCACTATTATCAAAAGTGGTGTAGATATAAATTTCACGTCACAGAACAACGAAGACACTCAAAAGTACTTCAAAAGCAGCTAGTCGACTTGAGTTTTAACCAACTGAAGCAAAGAAGGCCATTTAACTGAATAGAGTTTTTCTGCCAACTTGATGTTGGTCATGCTAGAGACGTTTTTCTATTTAAAATGAAAATCACTCTAAGTCTCAAGACTTTAAAACCGACTTTAATTCATTCATTAATACCCCATTCACACTTGAAGTTAAACCAGCTTAAACTAAACCAGGTTATCGAATGGGGCCTTCTAATTGGTCAATCAAAAAATCGAATGAATTTGATTGGTTGAAATCTAACCTGGCTTAAGTAAAGCTGGTTTAACTATGTCAGTGTGAATGCGGTATAACTCAGTAAACTTGCTCAGTCATTCATTTACTGGTTTAATCAATTAATCAGTTAATTAATCAAACAATCAATTCATCAATCAAGCAAACAACCAATCAATCAATCAATCAATCAATCAATCAATCAATTCCTACTAATGCAAATAAAATCAAATGAAATCAATCGAATCAATAAAATCGATTCCTAAATAAAACGACCGAAATCAATCAATCAATCAATCAATCAATTAATCAATCAATCAATCAATCAATCAATCAAATCCTACTAAAGCAAATAAAGCAAATGAAATCAATCGAATCAATAAAATCGATTACCAAATAAAAGCGCTTACCTGACATTCCGATCTTGCCCACATGTTGTCGCATATTTCCTGAAAGAAATGAGAAGAGTATCACATTACAACTAGCATTTGCTGTACTTACAAATAAGTTTGGGGCCAAGTGCAGTGTTAGTGCTATAAAAAAAGCCTGCATGCATGAGGTTATTTAGCCGCATCTGTGTATGGTTGCTTATCAAGATATGAAGGCCCATAGATCTTTGTACACCTACTGTTTCGTTGTTTTCATCACGGTAAAAAGTCGAGGAACTACTAGGATTAACATTCATTGGGTCTTATGGTTCCTTCCAGGCATGCAAGAAAATGATGCAGTCCTTAAAGACCTATTGTCAACCATGATCCTTTGCGCGCCGAATGAAAAGCAAGACAAAGAGGATTTAGGCCAAAAACGACTTTCAGATAATACGAAGTCGACTTTAGCGCCACGAAGGATCATGGTTAGCAATGGGTCTTTAAGGAAATGCACCGGGTATGCATGTGTTAAGCTAAATGCAGCTAACGTAAAAATAGAAAAAGCTAACCGTGTTGGGTCAATATCCATGTCGTAGAGTGTTGCTTTCCCAATAGCAATCGTATTTTCTCTAACAAAATTTATTCCTCTGCCATCTTCGACCTTAAAACAAATGAAAAGGGGAATTTGTCATAAATATCACTTTCAAACACACATGTGTAGCATGAATGTGCTGCTGGTAAATGATTGTTGGGCTACTCTGTGAATATTATAGGAAACCCGAAAGTGCGAATTGAGATGTTGGCAGAAAAGAGCTTGAGAAAACCAAAACACGCTCTAAGGCTGATTTCCACGTGGCGGAATTTTCCGAGCGGGCGGGAATTCTGTTGCCTACTACAGAAAATGTTGCTCTGCAGCTAAATAGAAAGTTATGACTGAGACTGAGCGAGAGAATTGTGTAAAATTCCACCCGCTCGGAAAATTCCACTGACTGGAAATCAGCCTTTAGTGCGACAAACAAATGCTTGCAAAACATTTGAGAAATTCTGAATTACTGGAAATCAGAACAAAATCTTTGAAGGAAAATCTGCAAAGAGCCTGCAAAACAAAATTGCGTGCATTTTGATACTTCTCAATTTCGGATAACTTGTAATATTGCGTGGAACGACCAGAATCATACAATGCCGTAGCTTCTTTGTGCATTCATTGACATCCCACACGTCATCATTTTGCGTGCATTCCAGCACAAGGACCTACCTTTTCCGCTCTGCTATACAGAATTTAGAAATTGCATTACAACGCAGCTTCCTGTAATAATTTCTCTTATCTCAACAACGATAGGGTGTTACTTAGGTGTCACTGCGTAATCTTCGCACGAAGCACTGCACATATTGCTAATTTTTGGAAGATAAGCAATCAGGTGAACAAAATTTGAAAAACTGCATTAGATAACGGAGCTTCCTTCCAACAATGACATTAACAAGTGGAAATATTAATATTTGTAACAGCAGTTCTGGATTGTTACTTGGGTGTGACGCTATGAGTCACACCTGCATCGATTCTGCAATTACGCAAAGTTTTAATGTTCATGTTTTTCATTATCTGATTAAAATTCCATCATAAAAGATTAGTACCACAGCACTTTATCCTGCTTTCCGGAAGATAATGCCCAGTTAAAAACTATTAAAATTCGTTTTAACAAATGGAATATCCTCCTCGGACATTAGCATATGTTCCAAGAAAAATCACATTCTCTGTCAATAGTGGTAACTTGCCTGGGTGTGACACAAAATACTCGCACAAGCATCCCCATATTTTCGTTGATTTTAGAATTAAAAAGTTTAACTTTACATTTTCTTGATTATCTGACCAAATTTCAATCATAAAACATTAGCACCACTGCATTTTGTACTGATTTCCCGAAGATAATGCTCAGTTGCACAAAATATAAAATTGCATTAAACAACGGAACTTCCTCAAAACAATTCGCATGGCATTGAAATTGTAAGGTTCGTATCAGCAGTGGCTAGCTGTTACTTGGGCGTGGCACTAAATACTCGCACATGCATCCCTTTATCTAATGCATCGATTTTAAAATTACATGAGTTTAATTTACAAGTTCCTAATTATCTGATCAGAATTTTAGCATCAAGTGTCAGCAATGTTACACTTCTGCCTGCTTTGAAAAGCTAAAGACCCAGTTTAACAAAATTATAAAATTGAATTAACAAAAGCAACTTCCTTCTAAATAATTTAAATAAAGTTAGAAGGCATTCCTGAAAATTTTAAGATTTGAGTGAACAACTGTTAAGTTTTATTTAGGCATGAAACAAAATGCTAGCACGTGTTTCCTTTTGTTTGCAGTGATTATATAATTACATTAGTTTTAATTTATATATTCCTGATTATCTCAAAAGAAATCGAACATAAGATGCTATTGCATTTCTTCCTGCTTTTCGGAAGATAAACGCTCAATTGCAAACAAATTGGATTAGCCAACGCAAATAGTGAGCTTTCTCGGAAATTTTTAAGGTTCATGTCACAAGTGATTAGGTTTTGCTTGGGCATGACACTAAAGTCTCACACATGTTTCCATTCATTTTCGTGAATTGCAATTTCTATAAAGTTTTACATTCGACCTGATTTCCCCAAGATAACGCTCAGTTGCAGATGAAATATGCCGAGCTGCAACCTAAAATCAATTATGTACAAAGTTCCGCTCGTAGCAGCATTTCCATACTGTCTGATTTGCTAGCGGAAAAGAAACGGCACTCAAGAGTAGAAACGCAATTGTAAATTCAGCTTCAGGAAGTTAAACTTCAAGGAACTATATTGTTACCTGCTGTGATGTATGAATCATAATGTGTTTGTCGGCACCGCAACTGAGAAGTTGAAACACGCCATCGTCATCTGAAAAAGGAGTCATTCTTTATAAGACCAAGGATATACCTACGTTAGATTTTCATTAATCAATTAAAAAAGGATCTCTACAATGAGTTAATTTCATCTGCTTCTACAGTCGTCCAGAGAGTGTGCGTTTTTTACCTATTTTGTAGAATATTTCTTTGTATATAAAACGACCAATAAACTTCTAATTTCTGATACAACAATGACACAAATCTATGATCTGAGAGCAGTATAATTTATGTGACAAATGAAGCAAAACAAAGAATTTCCTTGGTCGTTAATTTCAAGGTAGGTTCGGTTACCTGAAATCTAATCTTCGCGAAGAGTTTTGACGAAACAATAGACAGATTATCTGAGTCCCTTGTTTCCATGTGCTCTTTGGCTTGATGATGTCGCTTCGGTCAACAGAGACTCATAATATTACTCTGAAAAACTTGACTCTATTTAGGCCCTCACACACAAGAAATTCTGGTCGCAATCAGCTCATCAGCTCACAAGATTCCACGCATTCCAATGCGATTCAAGCTTTAGTCGACAGTGTGAACCTTAAACTACTTACATATGCTGAGTTTTCGTCATTAACTATGTGCCGAATGGTTTTTTTTGCTGCATTTCGTTTCTGCGAGGTGATAGCTGAGAATGGGCCTAAGCAGGCCCATTTTTCAAGGATTTAGTACGAGTCTCTGTTGAGCAAGGCCTAAAGGGACTCAGGTAAGCAGTCTAAGGAAACATAGAAACTGCTCAATAGCACTGTTGCAGGATTCTCGTTTGTCTAATCTGTCTTTATCATGGATGGCAATCTGAGTGATCGGTCATCTATTGCAACAAACTATTCTTCTATGTAGTGATATGGTAAAAAAGTGCAAAATTACTGCCTAAAAATCTCATCCAACTGTTTGCTTTCGCAGAAACCTCTCAAAATCTTAAAAACTATTTTTTCCCTTGAAAATAAAAACCTTGTCAATTTTTAGAATGAGTGATTCGTCCCTGGACGAGAAAAGCATAGATTGGAATGCAATGGGCACTTACAATTGAGCCTTACAGCCGTCACTGATGAAGCATGATCGTCTATAGTCTGGATCAATGTGAAATCCTTGTCAATGTCAAAAATATGGATGAGCCGATCACGACTAGACGTTGTGAGAAGCCTGTAGCCTGAAAGAAGAATAATCACGTTCAGTCTTAGCCTGCGTGCAGACTATCTTCTTCCGCTGCGAAGGAGTGCCAACTAGGAACTTTTATTCAAAGTCAAATACAAGTTCCTCGTTGGCACTCCTTCGCAGTGGAAAAGTATAGTCTGTACGCAGGCTAGTTCAGTCTCAACTCAACAGCTTTTGAAATCAGAGAATATATCTAAACATTCAAAACAATTTCAGTGTATTCGATCATCGTTCAGTCAAAAACATGTGATTCAATTGTGTTCAGAAATGTGCATGCAGATAAAAGAAAAGAGTAAAGATACATACCCCTGTCTATGCATGGGTAGTTAGACACCGCACTTGTACTTGCATTGCCCTCATGATAAGAGTGATTCTGTTACCTATCCTTGTGTCAGCCACCATTTTGAAAGTTTTGTTGTTAAGGAGGTTCTGTTGTTAAGGAGATAGCGAAAGAGAGAAGGAAAGAAAGAAGTTTTCTTTTCTTTCTATCTTTCACTACCTCCTCCACAGAACTATATACATACAATTTTTCCTCCGCAGAATCATATTAGTTGCGGCTCTCCTCCATAAAAGCACACATGCAGCATCTAAACCACCCATGGTCTATGGTTTGCTCAATTCCTATACTTGCAATTAAATATTTTTCCCTCCAAAATCTCAGTCTCTCGCAGTGAAACACAAAATTGCCCAAAATTCATTGTTCAAGTAACCTGTGTCTCACCAATCGAGATCTAGACTTGCTCAAAGTCTCGTTCATTTAGTCAGGCAAAATAACAACCATTATCGAGAAATGAGCAATAGACAATAACGCTAAAGATGGCGGCTCCAAAGACTCCATTGTATTTTGCTGCAAAGCATGCTGGTAAAAAGCTCCCTGATGACCACCTAACGACGTAAACATTTCGGTCTGCCGTTTCGACTAGCTAGCTTGAATTCGAATCGACCTCGAAGTTGAATGCAACATGGTTCGAAAGGAAATCTTTCCAAAGCAGAAAAAGTAAAGTTTTGATTCGAATTAAAGTTTCAATTAAAGATTCGCGTTCGAATCACAAAATTTTCCTATTTGTTTACATTCATTACTTGTTCCGAAATTTACCACAGCTAGCTAGTCGAAATGGCAGACCAAAATTTGTATGTCGTTAGGTGGTCGTCAGGGAGCTTTTACCAGCATGCTTTGCGCGGCCGCGATCTTTAGCGTTACAGTAAAACCCCGCAAACAAGAACATAGGAAAATAAGAACCTACAGACTGATTTGTTGAAAAAGACACTGAAAGATAAGAACCAAAAACAGTCTGCTTTCTTTCCATGTTCTTATCAGATGGTACACTTATAATTCATTGCCTGAAAAATAACAAATTTTGTCAATCTGAAATCTGGCTATTTTTTAAACATCTGCTGATCACATTAGTTTATAAAAACTCACAGCCTTTTTTTTAGTCCAAACACCTCAAACAAGTTTTAAAGGTAAGCAAATTGCTTGGCGAATTTGTCTTTTTGCTTACAACACAACAGATTACTATTTCCTGCAACATTTAGAATGCAATCACCCTCCCAAGTTTATTAAATGCATACCGCATATAGGTTTTGTGCTCCTCACAGTCATAAGGGTCCTTCGAGTAAGAACCTACCCTGAAGACAGCTAGAGCACCACATTCATAAGAACATAGTCAGTCTGTTGTTTAGAAAAGTATGTTCTTGTTTGCGGGGTTTTACTGTATTGTCTATTACGCTCATTTCAATTGCTCACTCCTTCGTCAAGAATCATTTCGTATAGCCAAACGAACGAGACTTGGAGCATGTCTAACCGAGAACAAAAACAGAACTTTTGAAGTCTCCAAGAGTTTTGATCCATGAAGAAAGTTCCTTTGATATTTGCATTTGATAGCGCGAAATACAAAACAACTACAAAATTCATACCTGACTTTGGGTCAGAAAATTCAACGCAGAGAATTTCAGCCTCATGTGCTTCAATTTTCATGATTTCGTCAACAAACTGTAAATCATACACCCTGTCAAAAAATGGAAACTTTACAACACTCTCTGTTGTTGCCATTTTAATGGTCCACTGAAATGGCCGACAACAAAGAGATGACACGTGCAAGGCATGCCGGTTGCACAGGCCCCTTAAACCTTTCGCAAATCTTCTTTGCTAAAACGCTTTTGACTTCATCATCTAAAAGTTTAAACCACCTTAGATTAAAGAGAATCTAAACACATAAAAGTGGCTCAAGCCACGTGTGGTCAAATTTTAGCCTATCAGATATCAGTATTTCTGTTGACGTAGATTATTTACCCAAAAATGGTTCGGCACGTGTCACGGCCAACTGTCTTTGCACGGCTATTTTTATCAAAGGCTTATATATGCTTAGATTCCCTTTAATGCATATAAGAAAGGAAAGGAATAATGGGTATGCAATTAAGCCTATCACTAGTCTATAGAGCTTAAGCGTCACACTTTTATCAGCATTAACAAATTTCATCCCTTGATAATGATCTCACTTTCAAAATTCACAAGTAGAATGCTAATTAATGCATGCATGACGATCATTTTTAGAAACAGAAACTTTAAAATATTAAGTATGAGCATACCTTAAATTTCCCGATCGATCCCCTGCTGCAAGAAGCTGGCCATCAGGACTGATTTGTAAACATCTGATTCCAGTTTTGATATCAGACGATGTGCTTACTAAAAATGAGGACAAAGGTTGTATAGAAGCAGAACTATCAATAGAGCCAGGAATGCTGAAAAGGGGTACCTCAGCGTAAGTGCGACACAGTGACGGAAATTCAGTTTTCACAAGGAGGGGAGGGGGGCAAACGTCAAGAAATTTGAACCTTTTCTGACTCAAACCTAAAATTTCCACAAAATCCAATGTTTTTGCTAATTTCCCCGAATTTTTGGCGAGAACTGCCAATGAAAAGGGTCGCGAAAAGGTGAAATGAATTACAAAGTATCTGTATACTTGAAATTAGCCAATGAGAAAGCATAGCTATCAATCAAAGGGAAGCACAAGTGACCAGTACACCTTTTTACCATAGAAAACAAGATTAGAGTGAGCGATTCTTTCTGGCAAATGATGAAACATCGACTTCGATCTCAGTTGTTTAGACTTCGAATAACGACCTTTACCAGATTGAACTGCTCGTTTTAACCTCAGATCTGGTAAAGTAAAAGGTCTATGCTATACGAGGTATCTAGAAACAGCCCAGTTAGTCATAAAAATCGAAGCCACAGGAAAAGATTTCTCACACTGAAGAGACAAGTTTCTGTAGCTCGTTCAGCAACTCTTGCAAATAAGCGTTAGGTGTATATTATGAAGGCAACGCTGATAGAAAAGTATACAAAAGGCATTGATTTGATCGTTAATTCTCTTACCTGGTACAGAAGAAATGTCCTGGATGTTTGTCAGGTCTTCGTCAGTATAAATAATCTTTAGTAATTCCTGCAAAGAAAATTCCGTATCATAAAATACAGGCACCTGCTGTAGTGACAAGGAGTCGATGTTATACTGCAGTGTAACGCTTCACATTGCTGAGATTTTTTTTTTTTTTTATATTCCATTAAAAAGTTTAAAGACTGTGACTACCCCATGGCTTTAAAAAGAAAGTTAAACTACATACAATTTTACATAAATGCTACATACGATCTAAAAGAAAAACGATAAATACTGTACAAACAAAGAGAAATTCACTTTAAGGGACTTGCTGAGATTCATATAGAGTGTAACCCTTAACTAAAACAAGGTTAATTGTAAAAAGTTGACTAGGGACATATTTTGTGCCTAAACGTTACAAGGCAAATTTATGCAACCATGCCCTATAATATGGTGGTCAATATAACCATTAACATGAAAGAGCTGCCATGGATTTCTTTTTCATGGCGGAAGGGCTTTCATCTTTCTGTCTAATTGTCTAATACAAACTAAACTGAGATGTTCAACCCAAAAACTTTCAACAGAATTTTTCAAGAGAGAATTCCGATCTTATTTCTTTAAAGGCCTACTGTCAACCATGATCCTTTGTGCGCCGAATGAAAAGCAAGACAAACAGTACCTAGGCCAGAAACGACTTTCATATCATAATAAAGTCGACTTTGGCGCCACAACGGATCATTGTTAGCAAAGGATCTTTAACAACAAGTAGCAGCGCTTGTGTTTATCATAGAAGGTAAATAGTGCTTAGATTGCTTCAACTCATGATATGTGTAGCTTTTTTGTAGCCTCTTCCGTGAGTAGTTAAATATGATATATCTACATTTCAATCTTAAGCCGCTTACTCGTGTAAGGCTTGGTTCACACTTAGAGAGTAAAACTGCGTTAGAATTGAGATAACGCATTTTTTGAACTTTTAAACTTGCTTTAAAAATCTAACCTTAGTTAAAAGGTGGGATCTCATAAATTTATAAATCTCCCATTGTATTCAATAATCCAACGCGTGGCCAAAGAAGGCAAGGCCAAAAGAAAAAATGGCGTTTATAGGAGGTTTCTCTGTGTCCTATTCATATACTGCACCATATAGCTCAGGTCATTCACTTTAAATGAGTTATCGGTTCCAAATGGAACAAAATTTCTTTGACTCAATCCAAATGATGTCGAAGGCACCGACAAAATCTCGAAATTGAGGTAAAAATAATTTCGACACGTTTTACCATCGCATTTTGACCGCATTTCTAGCACGATTTTACTCTAGTGCGAACAAAGCTTAACAGATGATCAATAAAGTAAGGAGTACCTTGCTATAAATGTTATTCGGAAATGTGTTGTTAAGCGTCGCACCTAAAATAGAAGAAAATAGCGTGAAGATATCATTTTTTGCAAAGCATTTTCAAGTCGCAATATCGACTTCATGTTTGCTGGAGTCTTTTGTTTCTTTCAACTGCTTATGAAAGAAATTAATGCTCATAGAGCAATTTAAAGTCAATAACTCGAGTCATATTTGAATCTCCAAGTCAGCTCCAAATCGAGTGAATGCGCTAAATAAATAACTACAAACAAAATGAAATAGACCTCACAAAAAGACAGAAACAGCATGACATGCCATAAAAAAAATCGACTTTGTCGATCCAATTTGGTACAGCTGTGACAGGAAGAATTCGTCTAGATACCTGCTGACATTAAAATACATATGTGAAAGGCGGGCAAGAAAATGGAATGAGGCATACCATCATCAATATTCCAGACTCTAACAGTATCATCTGAGGAACAGGTGAGAAAAGATCCTGTCGGTAGACATGGGTTTTCACTTTCACTCATCAAAGGATATGTCTGCAAAAAGCAAATATTTGAATTACAGCTTTAAAACGGCGGTGTATCTATAGGGTGTATGTCTTGGTCAACTTACGCATCAAATGTCGTGTATCTCTACAGAATCATTGCCTATAAGAGTTTCAGTTTGGTATCTTTCATGTAAAGAGTGCAAAGGCTTTAAATGTCAACCGAGTTGAAACTCAGCCAATCTTGAATTCAACATGGGATAAGTTTCCCATGTAAAGGGCCACTTGCTGAATTATGTACCAAAATTCTTCAGGGATTTACGGAATTATATGCAGTATTTCCAAGCATAAAATTCCCCAGTCTACTGATCGGTCAAAATACTTCGTATCAGAGCAACAACAAGCAGTAATAGTTTCACTATCACTTCAAACCAGGAGGTTTATTCTTTTGCTTACACAAATATATGGCGGTTCCTTTGAAAGATTTAAGCGCGAAGTACAGACGTTTTACTCGAGCATTGGCTGCAGTCTACAATCCTGGACAACAGCGTTGACAGTCACAATTTTAAAGTTATGTATGGACGTTGCCAGTGCTCGAAATGCCCCCCCCCCCCACCCCAACTCAATGCTGGTATATAAAGAAGCCAGAAGTAACATTGAGAAGGGGGAGCTGAAGCTGCAATCTCCATACTCTCAACAACTTTTGTCCAAGATTGTAGTCACTGGTGTTTCTGCATGCAACAATAAAATGTCAAAGGGTCGTCGCTTAGGCCGTGGCAAGTGGTCATTTCTGGTCATCTAGGGTAACTTGGAATGTAGGGCCAGGCATCGTTAGGTAATAGCAGGATCAAGCCACATTTTATTTTCCTGTCTGCTGGAAAATTATGACATCTAGCACGATGACTGCACTGCACTAAAGTCTATCTCAAATTAGATGTCACGTGAAAATACCAGCGAATAAAGACAATTGAAGTGTTGTGGATGATAAATTGTGCATAATCGCAAAAGACAGACTTTAGTCTCAGCGGTAGCGGTAGACTGAACGGGCACTTACCTCGATACCCCAAATACATGCACTGTGATAGAGGAATGAGCAGGCTTTACCAACTTTCTTTACGTCATGTACATCCCATACATATAAACTGTGATCGTTGTATACGCAAGAAAGCTGAAAACAATGCAGAAATATCATCGTTGAATGTTGGAGATGCGTTCAAGAATCGTTACATCTACACTTATTTCTTAGCCAACAGAAAAAGTAATCGTTGCAATACATAATGCATGGATTCTTACGTAAATAAATTGTTGTTTAGGTGCACCTCAAAACTAAGATTAATCTTTTATAAACCAGCACGAATTGTCGATGAAATAATTAAAATTGTGACCAGGCACAGTTATAGAAAGGGCGAAAATAAATGTCAATAAGTAAGATTAGGAAATAGAAGAATATAGGTGTGAATGTAACAATTTTAAGGATGTGATGGAATAAAAAACAGTGAGAATCTGGAAGAACATTTCAGCAAATAAGGAATCCTAAAGTTTGACATGTGAAGAGAAGCATAATTTCAATAAACTTTAAGCAGGTAGACTCCATATCTTGAACTCTAGTAGGAAATAAGCGAAGTTTGTTATCTTTGTTTATCATTTGCTACATTTCTCGTTGGTTTCTTGCTTATAATATCAGCTCTGGTGAGAATTAGATTAGTTCTCATTTCTTAACTAAAAATTGCTGTTCTACATCTTCGGTACATAATATTTGAAAACCCAATCAGCCGTTGGTATTCAATACCTTATCGTTGTCATCATCGAGAGCCAAGGAAACGACATCAGGATATCGGACACTTGCGTCTTTTGCAATCATGTGGCTAAAACGTAAATATCAAAATAGGATTCTTGGTAAATTTGGTAGAACCTCATCGAAAATGATCAGTTGAGAGAAAAGGTATCGAATTCTAATAGACATGGTGCAAATCTGTTCTGAACAATCTGACTACACCTTTCAATTAAATATTCCCTTTGAAGCACCTTCAAAAATGATAACTGCTTGTGTTTTTGATGATGGAGATACCGCTTTACGCGAATCTGAAAATATTCCATCTAGCAATGATCAATAAAGCTCAGCTAGGACTAGTATCAAAGCATTGTGAGGTTTGCTGGCGACGATGATCCATTAGCTCTGAGCTAATAACTTTTACCTCTGCATCTATGAACTCTAACCCCTTATATGTATGTCCTGTCTCCACTGAAACAAATTGTAATGCTAAATAGGCCTACTGTCTTACAACTTTTGTGATTACATGACCGTAAATGTTCAACTTTAACAAAAGATGAGCTGTTTGCTATTGATACCACATGGCACTCACTAATTCAACAAGTTGTTGCAGTAAAGAAAACTTTGTTACCTAAACGATCGATCGAATGATTGAGAAAATTATACCTGGCGTCAAGTCCAGCGGCAACATCAACACCAAGAAAGTGAGGTTTCGGTAAAGTTGAAATGAAATGCATCGTTGTCGGATGAAAGACCCTTGGGAAATAAAATATACTAAAATTAGAAAAAAAAGAAGACAAAAACAAGTTTAACATCTGATAACAAATCTTTTTTAACAATCTCTTGGTTGAAAAACAATTTTGCTACTGTCAATCAACTTTTTTTTTCTTTCAAATTTGCAATATTTGCTGTGTTTTAATGTACAAAGACTAGGGACTGAAATCCCTCAAATGTTTACCATTGCTGCAAAGTTGACAAGGTGCTCACCTGTTTCGAAGAAATAATTTCATTGGACCGTTACCAGGGTTTGATGCGCTACAGACATCCAGAAAGTCCCTTTTGTTGGCTTTTAATAGGTAAGAAAATTGGAAAATCATTGTAACCCCATTTCCTATTCACGAAGGAACACGAAAAAACAAACATAACTTAGCAACTCATAAGAGTCTCTATTTTTGCAACTCTCAATGAAATTGTACCTGTGGGGCAGGGGACGATAGTTTCTTGCCTATCTCACGAGAGTTCCAACCAATAAATGCTGGATTGACACAAATAATCAGCTTGTTCAAACTCACCTAATAATACCATCAGCACATCCGCAGAATACATACTTCTCATTTACTGAAAGTGAATTTGCTCCAGTCGACTAAAATGAAGGAATAAAATATAAAATAATACTTCAACAGACTTCAATAGATTTCAGGAACATGGATACTGTACTTATTCGACAGATGCCAAGCAACTTGTATCAACGATATACAAAAGAAATCCTCCTCCGTTCAATACTCGGCCACACAAAGGTCTTTCGACATCGATGACTACTATTGAAAATGTAATGAAACCATTATAGTTAGTTAATTTTGCTTCTAAATCATGCAGTTAATGTTTGGTTATAATGAGGTTTTTTAGCAGAATTCTTCCTCCAATAGGCACTCGTTGAATTCTAAAATCTTTGCTTTGGTACCAAGTGTTGTCACAATCGAGCACTTGGATTTTAATAGACAAATTGTTTGTAGAATTGAAAGAATTCTGCCGCAAACTTACCCTAAGTTCAACCCATCTGTCCAAAATTCTTTTTTCGTTGAAAGAACACAGCAATCCAGATTTTGTCACAGCATACGTATTTTTAGCATTGTCACCAATTCCACATTTAACATCACAAAAACAATTGTTGCGTAATTCTCCCAAAATTCCAGATCGACCAGCGACCGGTGTGGGTACATTGGACTATAAGCAAGGGAAATATATCTAAACTGAGTTAGAGACATAAGAAGAAATGCAGCATGGTTTCCCAGAAAACATGTTCAACGTTTGCCTCAAGATAAAAACAGCACCATTACATGAAAGCCTCAGGTTTTGTTTATATCAGTCTTTATTGCTCAGTAACGTCAAATCGTACTAAAACTTACATACAGAGAAGCAATTCAATAAAAGTCAGATTTGCATAATGTCTGATAAAATAGGCTTTTGACCTGGGAAATAAGACACAGTTGATATGCCTTATAATTCAAAGGAGGCAAATTATTAACAAATAAACAGGATCTACTTCTAGCTTGGGAAAGGCGTATCAAAATACCTGGGGAATGGCGAATCTACTCGTAATTGCTCATGCAAATGTACCTTGCTGCCCCTCCAAAACATAATCAAATACTTTTCTGAGTAGCTAACTCTACAGCAATCTATTAAATTTGCAAATGCAATCCTTTCTGATAGGTTCTAAAGGAACCAACAACCATATTATAATAAATGGTTTATCTTGTACAAAGTAACCAAATGATATGGTAAGGATGCTTGGAGGTAAAAACTCAAATCGTTCTATTTTTAACTTTTCCTTGAAAAACAAACGCTTTTGCAAAATTTCCAGATATGGTACTTAGAAGGTTAAATTTCAAGCAAGAAAAGATTAATTATAAAATAATGAAATCAAGTGCAAACAAATACCTTTGAACCGACTTCAGTATCAAAATACCAAAATTTGACATGTCTGTTGCCGACAGTGACAAAATAAGCACCATTTTCTGCAAACGACACACCTCGGACCTGCAACAAATTAGGTTATGTAAAAAAGGTAGACTTACGTTCAATATGAGTACCAAAATTATGCGACCATATGGTTTAAACTTTGAAAGATATCATCATTAAACATCTGTTGCAGTTGCAGACACGAGGGGGGCGAAGGGGTGCGTTTGCCCCTTCAATGTTGGAGAAAATAACGGTCTTTTGTTTGAAAACAATAGGAATGAACAATGCATTATATCAGAAACAACGTCAAGGTCAAGGCGAAGTTGCGGTTTTTAGCGCCAAGCGCTGGGATTGCAGATGTAGAGAAGACCTAATCGAGTCCGCGACCCCTTGTCATGACGCTCAAGTGGTGGCGCTAGTACTGGGCTCGAACTCTGTCCGCCTGACTGTTCTAGCTGCAAAGTCAGAGGATTACACCACTGCGCCACAACGCCCAACCCCCAATACTTGCCACAATGTCCGCCACTGATCTGTTCAAGGCAATAAGATGCCTCATAGAAAGATCACTCTCAATTTCGATAATGTTCACGTTTAATTCGTTGTCAAACATAACATTGCACTTAGCTCTATGTTTTACTCTGAGGAAAGTCAATGTTTTCATGTGAAAATTTGACGTTATTACTTGGATCGATTTTCTGCCAACATTTGATATATCCATGAAACCAGGCCTTACTACCACAAACAGAAGTGTATTGAATTATTTCAAGTAGTTTCACAAATTAAGGGTTTCTGCGGTAAAAATCTCAAGATCAAAAATTCAATATCAAAAATGGAAAAACAACGACTATTTTTGCTTCCCTCTAATGTTCTTTGTTTGCTTCGTACATTTGAAATTAAGAAGTGAAGAAAATGTTTGATGCAAGATAGGTTTGTTTGTTTAAAATAACTAAACAGCCTAATTTTAGAAGCGAGTATCTTCAAGGTGAGGAATCACCCTCAATGAGAAAATGTTCTGCCTTCATCAGTATATATTTCTCACGAGTCTGCTACCAAAAAAAGGACATATTTTTACCAAGCTGATGAAATATAATCTTACCTTATAGCCAATCTTGTTGCAAGCAACTTTGTCACCAGTCTGGTGAAAAAAGATAAATTTACTATATAAAATGGCCTCCTTACAAAAACTGAGTTAGAAAACTAACTTAAAAGATTGCAGCAGGAGAAAGTTTCCCGCAATAGATATTTTAGCCATTTCTGTAAAGACGTCTGGATCGAGCGATGTTTTTAACATCTTGATGCTAAACGTTCGAGTGATTGGCAAGAGAGCATTGGCATGGGAAAATTCGACAAATCTCGACAACTGTAGAAAACTGGCCCTCGGTCCAGAATCTTTTTCAGCATCGCTAAAAGGTCAATTCTTTCCGTTCTCTAAAACAATCTCCATAGAACCATAAATGATTCCATTTAAGAACGTGATGAAATTCTGGGATAAAGCCCCATGATGCCTTCTTTTTCTTAGCTTAGAAGAAAATCAACAATAACTCACAATGAAAAAATATTTTGCAAGTAAATTCATGTGACGTAGCCTAACAAACAAAATCTACTACACAAACAAACAAAGGTTTTCGAAAATGCATCATTTCAACGCGAATGCGAAAGAAAATAGCGTGTTTTTTTCAAATAATGATGTAAATTCCATAGCGTTAAATTAATGACACGTGTGACACGCAGCATTGTTTTTATAGCGTTTTCTTTATCGCATGGCAACCCCCGATCAGATCAAACGTGATTTCGATAGTGGTTTTTCCTCTTTGAAACTGGCAACGTTTCTGATCAAGAAGAATGGAAGAAATCAAAACGATGTAGTGGTCATCGATAAAAGCTTACCCTCCAGTTCCAAATATTGACGAGCATGTCATGTTGATCTCCAATCGACACCAAATATTTCAAATTTGGAGAAAAAGCCTGGAAAAGATTCGAAAGCAATTGAGTCAGTGTAAAATATACGATTCCGGAAAAGATGGCGTCGAGGGGCATTTGACCAAGATGCATTGCGTTTGATGATCGAATTTATATAGAATCACTGTTGATTCCATTATAGAACGCAATGCATCTTGGTCAAATGCCTCCCAACGCCATCTTTTCCGGAATCGTCTATTGTAGCTTTATGATGAACCTCAATATAAGAATTGTGACGAAATCCTGTTGAGTATTTGGTTATTTGGTCAACTAATTTTATCTAACACATATTCGAGATCTATCTACCCTGGAGAAGGATAAAAAAGAAAAAGTCCTGTCAATGCAAAACTTGGTAGAAGCATGTATTAAAATTAAAGTATTCTAATTGAAACGAAATGTTGAGCCTTAGAGCACTAATTGATGGGTTCCCTCTCTACAACATAACTGTCAAAAAAGTGTGGAAAATAAGAACGGATTTTCAACTGTTCAGTTAGGGATATAGAAACGGAAACTGCGAGCTCGATGAAAACAGACACAAATAGAATTGGATGGAAAATATTTCTTTCATTATGCATTAAAGTAAGCGATACTATTTCACAGTGAAGTCATGTTCCTTAGTTGCCACGCTGAGGAAGGAGGTTGCTGCCAACATTTCCCGTCCACTTTAAACGACTTTAAAAGCTGGAGTTCACATCGATAATTCCTTACCACACAATTTATGCTAAATTTATGTCCATTCAGCTCAGCTACCTGCGTGACAGTATCACCAAGCTCCCAAACACGCACTCGAGGATTATGCCCACTCTGAAAACGAACGAACGATCAGTTGCAAATAAAATTTCGTTGGGGCATTTTAAGTATGACAAAACAGCAAAAGTGAAGCGAGGTCAAAAGTCTCAAGTTGGCCTTCCTTTGTGCTACCGGAAAAAACTTGCCTTGTGTCAAGCATAACGAATAGATAACAGCACATCAAACTCACACATACGCATAGAATAATAGGGCTAGAAAGTAATAACGAGCCTTGCCCAAAAAGGGAAAATTGGAAGCGGTAAGCAATGGCTATCTCAAATCTAGTAAGGTATGGCACAAATTAAGCTCTTACTGTAGAACATACATTAAACTTTTACCTAAAGGGAAGTAGAAATTTTTACTAGTCCCTTGTTTCTGGTTTTTAACCAGAAAATTGTACACATTTTAATCCTGAACGCAGCGATCGTATAACCGTCCTGAAGAAGTCCTGCATAACAGGACGAAATATTGGCAATACATATCTTCATTAAATCTATACATAAAGGGTGGGCCAAAAAAAGTAATCCTGAAGACCAAAAAATTTCTGAAAAACTTTCTGAATTCAAGATTTTTATACAATTCATATGGCACTAAGTACGACATAAAATACACCTATTGAGTGAAAATCAGTTAATTATCGGCAACGTTTACAGAGAAACGAGGTTTTAAAAAAAGATGGTCACGAAAACCACTGTCACAAAATCACAAAATCATCAAATTGTTTTGTCTTTGGGGTTATTTTTTTTGGTCCACCCGTTATTTGCATTTGTTTTTCGTCGCGTTGCGGTGTTCCTGCCAACAAACTTTTGAAAGGTTATTTTCTAGGTTATTAGATTTTTTCTTTATTAGGTCATAAACTTTCGGTTGTTTACGTCGAGTAGGAATTGATGAAGAAAAGCTTTCCACAACAAATGTGCTCCTGGTGACCTCTTATTCAACATTTAAAAATAATATTGGATTTAAGCAAAATAATATTCTCATCTCAAAATTAGATTTTTATATCTTTGTGATGGAAACTTTGCCAAGCCACAAAATAGGTTTCTATTGCAGTTAGAACAACTGCGATATCTTTTAATCTCTCAACTGTTTTCCATTATTGATAGGGTCCTGGCGATTGAGAGGATTACATAAATTTCTCATACTTAAGAGTCTAGTTTCTCTTTCTTCCCTCCAAAAGAAACAAATAATCTCCTATGATTTGTCTAACGTAAGAAATGGTGTGGTTGCAATCATATGAAATGACCATGGTGCTATGTTCTAATTTATGAACGATTTCTGTAACACACAAAGTTTGAGACTAGATTTATTAACCTGAATCCTTTGTTTCTTTGTGTTCTTTGACTTGAATGATAATTCGGTCAACAAAGAATCATAGTATTACACTGAAAAGCCAGACCCCTGTTTAGGTCCACGCCATAAGATCTTATGACACCAATTCAGAAGGTACACTGGGTTTTCCTTTTCGAATTTATGATACATTTCGTTGATTAACCGTTTGCTTGACTTGATTTTTGTTGCATTTTATCGCTGAGTTAACGATTGAAAACAGGTCTGAGCTCAATTCGGGCTTTTCGAAATACTCGCTTTTCGAAACAAGGGCTTTCGAAACGGAACGATTTTACAACAAAGTATTAAAAATAGCCCGATGTTTCGAAATGCCCAAATCGACCATAGGAAGTGATTTGATTGACGAATGCACAAAAGAGGACCACTTTTTCCACTGTTTCACTACGAGTCCTTGCTCGGCTAGGTTTACCCTAGGAATATCTATAAAACGGTTGTAATTTTAAAATATTTCAGTTGCTTCAACTGAAAACAAGGAAACCATGATACAATAGCTTTTATGTCTGTTTATTTCAATTTCCCGGAAAGTAGCATATGGTGAATACTGAGCACAAAGAATAGAGGAAAAACAGAAGCAAGTTTAATATAAACATCCGCCAAATAGGATGAATTGTTTGCAGTGAATTGTTATTAGTTTATAGGCTACAAAACTATTATGTGTAAGTAGCAGCCAAAGTACCGATATTAAAGTCTGTCTAAAATTAGATGTCAAGTGAGATTTGCGATAACGCAAAATAAGTCATGCAAACACTTCAATTGTTTTTATTCGCGGACATTTTCACGTGACATCTAATTTGAGACAGACTTACCTTATAATAGGAGATTAAGGCTGCATGAAATTAACGCAAACTCTATATATTCACGTCTAGTTAAGTGACGTATGTTCTGTTTAGCGTTGATGTTATGTACCTTTATTAAATGACACATAGATTGAAAAATTCTCTCATCTTTGATGAAGCATTAAAATTACGAGTTTACAAGATTTCAGCGTCCCTCATATATGTTTCTTGGTGTTTTTCAGACAGTTCGGGATCTTGAAAGTCTTCCGATAGACCCTAAACCATGTTGTGCTGAAAACTGCAAGTTCTTTTTGTTGAAATTGTCGAAATTTTTCTGTTTTATTAAGCTGTTTACTCTATCGTTCACGCTAAATTTAAGCACAGGGAAACCAGATCAACTGTTGATTTTTGTAGTTTTTGTTATTTGGTAATTTATTCTATTTTTGTATTAAATCAACCTCCTGTTATTTTCCGTGATTCTATCTCGCTCCTTTGCATTTTTTCGCCCTCGCTTCGCACGATCTTTCGCAGTTTCTTTCCCTTCGCTCCTTGGCAGTGGAAGTTCGCTGCGCAGCACAATAGAATCACGGAAAATAACAGGAGGTTGATTTAATACAAAAATAGAATAAATTACCAAATAACAAAAACTACAAAAATCA
>REGM01000031.1:1180260-1213576 GCA_004194415.1 Aurelia aurita
AAAACGAAAGTGTTAAAAGAAACACAACACAATTTCATTAAAATTATTAGATATTGCTATCTTAAATGAGCCCGATTCGCAGTCTCCTCCCCAGAGTGAGTTCGTTGCTCTACCTCTACTCTGGGATACAAGTGGCCGTTCTGCAATTTGATTGGCAATTCGAAAACAATAGATAACAGAAGCTATTTCTCGAAATCTTACTAATTATTCGAATAACAACAATAAAATCTAGTCACTTAGCAACAACCACTACAATGTTGCTTTGTTGTTTGGAATCGAGGTTGGAATAATTAGAGTTACCTAGCCAACCGCAAATCCATAATGGCTGCTAATCTGTCCATTTTCTGGACAGATTGGTGCAATGTGTACCAGGGTGTTCACTCGGCTTTGTGACTAGCGTATGACGTAAGAACACCCTGGGAACGAGGTTGCCCGATTCGAGGTTTGAGAAACTTTCCAAAATCTTGTTACTGTATCTTCCCCTTAAAGGACAATTCCGGGGTTTGTAAAATTAATGTTAGAAAACAAACCTACCACCCCCTTAATCAAAGGACAAACTTTTTTCCGCATTTAGACTTCTGTTACTTCTGTCAATTCAATTAAATATCTTCGTAATTTAGGCCAAACGTTGCCATCGTCGGTCTCCATTTGGCCACGAGTACACGATAAGGAGGCTAGTCATGATTCAGAGGCAAGAAAACAATAGGGTAGCCTCGTTCCAAGAGGGCTTTGAGATGATGTCACTGAGCATTGGTCACTTTTTTATGACGTCACTGAGCAGTGGTCTCTTTTTAATACGTAATTTCACAGAGAAAAGAGGAAAAATAGTGGGAAAAAGTACGATACACCATTCATAACAGCATAATCTTTCATTTTATCACCAATTATACCAACCCCGGAATTTTCCTTTAAGAACAAGATGGCCACTGTTTATATCTTCTATCAATGATGATATCTCGTGACAAGCTCACTATGGGGACTGGCAATGACATCACACAAAGATGAAAGCGATAACTAGATATCATCTACTGTTAGCAGGAAAGTCAAGTTTACAATTTCAATAGTTGTTTTAACAATTCTTTTGACATATTGTTGTAGTCATGGGAATACTATGATAAGTCGTTTGTCGGGCTCTATGAAACCCGACATGATTTCTTTCTTTAAAGAGATAGGAAGATGCATCATTTTGAAAACATTCAGCTTTATGCATGATAACCAAAGATGACCAATCTCTGATCAAAAAAGCAGCAATTTAGCCTTTTGACGGTCACAGTGAAATTTATGAAAACTGATATGATTTCCTTGTTTAAAGAGATAGGAAGGAAGATGAATCATTTAGAAGCCACTCGGCTTTTCACATGATAACCAAAGATAACTTGTACAACCATCTCTGATCAAGAAAACAGCAATTTAGCCTTTTGACGGTCACAGTGAAATGTATGAAAACTGATATGATTTCCTTCTTTAAAGAGATAGGAAGGAAGATGAATCATTTAGAAGCCACTCAGCTATTCGCATGATAACCAAAGATAACTTGTGCAACCATCTCTAATCATGAAAATAGCAATTTAGCCTTTTGACGGTCTCAGTGGAATGTATGACACTTGATACGAGTTTCTTCTTTAAAGTGATAGGAAGATGCATCATTTGGAAGTCAATGGGAGTTTGTTCGATAAAAAACCATGCAAAGTTTGACAATTTCAGACCGTTATGTTATAGGCTTGCTTCATAAAATGAAGAAATGATAAACAAAAGTAAATTCAAAAGATGCCCGACGTTAAAATGCTTCGATATTTCAATGTCCGAAAAATGTCAACGTCCGAATTTTTTTGTGGTCCGAAATATTCACTGGCCTAATATTTCCGAATGTTTATCCTAATATTTACCGATAATATTATAATATTTCCGCCCAAGCAGTATCTTTTGAAACTGGATTATACGGGCATAGCCTAAGAAGCCAGCAACAGGAGAATGGGGTTTTATACGTGGTTAGTAGACCAACAGTACAGACAATCTATCAAAATGGTGTACCATGCTGTTGTTTACTTCTATGTAAGGGCCGCGGGGTAGATATTGCCTTTTGCTCCTCGTGGTATCGTTTTAGTAGTATTGTATAGTAATTTTTAAGTAGCGTAGCTAGTAATATGTATTGTAAACTTTTTATTGGAATGTATAAAAAAAAATCTATTAAAATATGAAATCCATGATTTTGAACAACTTAAGGCACATGACAAAGCCTTTATTGACTGCTTATTCTCGATCCATGCTAGAAAATATTCGAACCCTAGTTCCTTGTTGAAACCTCACTGTGTTCGGTCCGTAAGTTAAAATTGGAATCCGAATATTTTCCAGCTGCGCCATCGTAATCGCTCAGTAGCAACATATAGTGTTTTGCACTACATTGTTCATAATAAAAACATCAATGAGTAATAGCCTACCGGGTGATTCAGAAAAAACGTGGGGCGTTTAACAAGCCATATTCTGGTGAAAAAGAAGTCAAATCGGGTGTGTTGAAGTTTTATATTGCAGAAGAAATAATGAATTAGTTATATATAGAAATTTACTTTGTTAAAATCGGTCATTTCTTTCTTTATTTATTTGCGATTTTGTGATATAGCCATTTTGGTGAAAAGTATCGCTAGTAAAAGAACTTTCAGCTTGCTAACAGTGACAATTAAATCACTAGTCCCCTAGGGATAAAACATAAGTAACATTAGTTTTTCCTTTTGTGCTCTAACACAATGCATGCATTGTTTCAATTTTGTGGTAGAGAAACATTATGTTTGTCATGGTTTAGAAGGTCACAAGTGCATGAATATGAATCTAATTGAAGGCCTATTTTAGCAATCTTGCAAAACACCATTTTACTAAAATCGCTCATAATTCTGGAACGGAAAGACCGATTTCGACCAAAACAATTTTCATATCTAAGTTAGCTCTTCTCCTATGCAAACTTTAAAGAAACGAATTTGGGAATTAAACTGCATCAATAAAAATTGGCAAACACGTTTTTTCTGACTCACCCGGTATAACTCTTATTAAAAAAACAACATGACTCTGATGTATTGATTGTTCACAGTTTGCTTACTTGCATCAGTACCACTTAGGTTAAGAGCAGTGAATTTTCAACTTAAGAATTACAGATGATGAATTCAAGATATTAGCATTAAAGAACCCTAGAGAAAAGCTTTAAAAGCTCTTTGCAAATGACAGATTATGAAAATCTTCTGTGCTGAATTATTCATGGGAGTATGGATTAACCTTGAAAAGATCGGATTTTTATAAATAAATTATAAATAGCAATAATGACTATGACTAAACATCCTTCAATTATCATAAAAAGAATATATTGAACAACCACATGTGCATTTTGGTCAATATTTTATAAATTTGAGATAAAAAAGGTTTCTGAACATGCGGTGAACAATTTTGCTCATTTATTCAGACACATTCATTTGTTTTCCTGATCCAGGAGCAATAAGGCTTACAAACACAGTAGCCAACTTGACAGAACAATTCAAAATATTGCCTTTGCCTAATCCACCTCTAAAGTTGTGCACATTTTTAGGTCTTGTCTTGAAAAAGTGGATTTCCTTTTCCAATAAACGGCATTGTTTTGGTAATTTTCAAAAGTTATTTAAATTTCTGATCCCCAGATTCGGATTTAGTACCCAAATTCTAATCTCTAAGTACGAATTTTCATAATCATAGTGTCTGCGATTTTGATTTTATCACGATAATAAGTTTAAAAACATAGAAGTGATTGGAACGTGAATAATGACTGAGGGTGTAAAACTACACGCTGGACAAATGTTCGCAGTCAAATCCCATACAAATCTTCAAACTTTTAAATTTCACAAACAAATTTGTGAAATTAGCAATAACTGGGCCAAAGGGATTATATATAAGAAGTTTAATGTACTGTACTGTTACAGTTCTGTTATATTGCTGCCATACTTTCTGGCAACAAAAACAAAGTACGAGAAACTGAAACAATTCACATCATAACTGGAAAACACACTAGTGAGACCAAACCATAGTTATTGGCAATTAAAGGCACTGAGTCCGCATAAAAAAGGTGTCATTTTATCGCTATTAAAATTAAACCAAAAAAATTCCTGAGAATAATGGAAGGATTAAGAAGTCTGTATTCTTCAATGCTTTTGACCGTACAGATTTTGTGCGATAACAAAGGACCATCAGCAGTTTGTCAGCAAGAATTCAGGTTAGCCTAATACGCTCAAGTATTTATATGAACTCAATGCCTTTAAGCAAGATGAAAAATTCAAAAATATAATGTAGCTTACTTTTCAGGGTTCAATATATGAGCTTGTGAGTTTGTCCTGGGGTTAAATAGAACAATGACGCATCTGAAAGAAAAAAGATGTATATAAAGCCGTGATTACATGAATTAGGCATCACTATGCATTGATCTAGAATTGAGCAATCATGTATTTCGTTTTATGCCTGTCGTTACGAGAGAATAAATTCTTCCATAAAATAAGTCCTCGTTGCTCGTCGTTAAGGTAAATGAATTTTTGACACAAATTTTAGGGTTGCTCATCTGGGGAGTCCCCTTCACCGCGAGGATGCAGGAAGGCGTACAAGACTCTCTGGTTTGGTATTCAACATGTACACGAAATGCTATATATATATATAGCTCATAACTCCATTTTCAGATAACTAATTTCTTCCCACAATATGCCAACCGGTAAGTTGAAATGCCTAGCATATATATATATAACTAGAATAAATAGAAATTGCCAGATTCAGAACTTTTTTCTCTGCGTTTAGTCAAAAGTCAGAGCTTGTTTTTGGGACACTCGGTATATAAGTTTGAAAAACTTTTCACTTTTTGGGCCCGACTCACACCTTTTGCTAGTATGTCCATAATTTGAAACTGGCTACTTGCAGCATTTACTCCAGGACAGGGTATATATATATACTGTATATATATTGTTAGCCTCTATTTTACTCCTAGACGAGATGGGAATGTGTGTTTTCGCGAAAGTGTTGGGTACACATTAAGTTAATTGATGAGTTTCAAAAGAATAACAAATATCATACCCAGCAGGATATGCTATTATTCCACTGTAAGGATTGCACGTTAAGCCATTTGTGTTTGAAGTTGTAAGTCCCAAAACTCTTTCTAGAGTCACCTGAAATTAGAAGGAATGCAAACTTAGCTGCAAAATTTTACATGACTGAATAGTGAAAAACATCCATACGTGAATTTGGAATGAAGAACAATTATATAGATATGGGAGTTGGTGAGATGTAAAGATGGAGTGAAAAAAAGTATTTGGCCTCAAATCTTGAGAGAAAAAATTGTAAGTGGCTATATATATATTATATTTTGACACTTTTTGATATATACTATTGGTACTCTACCTGGTCTAATATTATTTTGTTTATAAATTGATTAGTTTTTAAATTAAAGAAAGGATGTTCTATTATTTTCAATAATTTTGAGGGGATGAAGTTCTTCATGAGCCAGAAAAAAATTAGGTTTCTATAAACTACCTTTTGACCATTTGATAGCCCAACAACAACAAATTCCGGGAACCCAGGAACCTAATTCCCAGGCACAATGTAGAAACAAGAAACATTTGTTGTTTTGGTAAGTTCATTAAGTTGTTGTGGCGCAGTGTTGAAATCCACTGACCTTGTAGCCAGAAAAAGTCAGGCAGATGGGGTTTGAGTCCCACCAACACCACTTCAGCATCATGAAAAGGGGTCACAGACTTGATCTTCTCTACTTCTGCGATCCCAGCACTTGGTGCTAAAAACCGAAACTTCACCTTCGCCATAGGCATGTTAAAGTATTTCTATGTCATTAGGCAGGCAAGTTGTTTAAGCCATGGTTCCTTTGTTGTCTTAGCTTGTGTTCCCAGGTACACAGAGAATCTCTAGACGCCTGTCAATGGCCCTAAATTGCGCCTACATGTACAGTAGAGCTACAAAGGTTGATTTTCTCAATTTTTCCTTAGCCGAAGAAAAAGTGTCAAAGGAAGGCTAATAGGGGGACTGGGGTTGTCATTTACGTTAAGAGTATGATTGGAAATATTTCCTCAGGATTAAAAGAGTGTGGTACAGAAAAATTTGTGAAGTCTCCACCCCAACACCCTAATTTAACTTTTTCACCTACTTCTTCCTTTGTGATTTTCTGGCATCATGTAAAAACATTTAAATCTTGGAGTAAATTCTTTGTCATGCAAAAACGAACTTTCCAGTTATGAGCAAAAAAGAAAGACTGCTTGCACATCTGGATTGTGCAAACATCCCATAATATATTGGGAGACAGGGCACTCAATTGAGCTTTTCAATTACCTGCTTTATCACAGGAAACAGTTAATTAAAACATAGTTGATCAAGGTACTTAATATTCATTTCCTAGTATAGGCTAGTAACACATGGCAAATCAGTGTGAAAGTTTCAGGGTTAGAACCTGTGAAAATCTTATTTGTGATCGTTGAAGGTCCGGGTGGCGAGGTGTTGAGTGACCACGCACGGAAGGAAGGCCTTATTCAACTTGATAACAAATATTCAAATGTTCTCTTTTGTTGGCGAATACAAAGGTAAGGTGAATGAAGCCTTCCATCCTCACCTTTTCCGATAAGTTTCTGATATCTTTTGCACTGGTGCTTTTCCGAATAAGTTTTCTTGTTGGAGTTGCACGATGTGTACCGGCAGCCGCTGACCTCCTCATATTTTTGCTCAAAAATCAAAGCTCCAGCAATCTACGAATATTGTTCTTTCTTGGACCTCTTCCAAGCTAGCGTCGTTAAAAATAATGGTCTCAAAGCGTCGATAAACATTTGCGAATTTGGATAATCGCGCCTTTGTGTTCAGAGCAGGCCTAAACACCAAAAGTCAACATCATCTTTTGACTTCCTCGCAAATCAATTATAACTCAGTTGCAGTTCACAGCTAAACAATTTTACTGTTCCTTCAACAAATGTTTATCTGAGCAAATCCATTCTTTTCTTCACAAAATGGAGAAATCTTCGACTTTTATTCTCTTTTATTACAGCGAAGAGCATCCCTCTTGCTTCTCTGCTCCAATAAACCTGAAAATTTGACTCATTACAAAAGTCTCTTTTCTCGGATTTTGAGCAGATTGTTCCACACAACTGAGATTATTACAGCAACAACAACAAATAAAAGTCGAGGGGACTTGTGTAATGAATCTTGCTATAATCTGAAAATCAATAGCTGAGGCGAGCAAGAGGCTATTTCAAGATGTCGGCCGAAACCTGCAAATCAATTGTGTGCATTGTTAATGACCTATTGATCTAATTTTGATTTGACTTGACTGAAATAAAAAATAAAAAAAAAAATAAAATAAGACTTGAGAAATGAGAATGCAACTAACTACACGTATTTTGTCGCCAAAAACTCTCAGAGATCATAAAAAAATTACAAAAACTTGAGGCCCGGGGGGGGGCACTATGTATATTTTGGGTACTGGGGACGTGCCATCGGGAAGGGTATCGATTTTCACTATTTTGGTATGAGGAATGGTATCGATTTTCACGATTTTGGTATAATATAAGGAACGGTATCGATTTTCACGATTTTGGTATAAGGAACGGTATCGATTTTCGTGATTTTGGTATAAGGTACAAATAAATAGGCCATTTTTGAAAAATTTGGTATAAAGTCGGGTATACCTTTTCGAAAATTTGGTATAAGGTCGGGTATACATTTTCGAAAAATTGGTATAAGGAACGGGTATGTTTTTGGAGCTTCGATGGCACGTCCCCAACCAAAATCTGGTTTGAGGTCTGTGAAATGATTTTTTAAGAGGACATTCTCCAAAAATGCATTAACACCAAAACCAACTTTAAGTCCGTGAGTTACCTTGAGTTACCTTACCCCTTATCAGTTTTATCAGAAGATTGGTTTTCATTTACCTTCAATTTTTCCTTTTTATCTTTTATCATCTCACAATGGTCAGAAATCTTCAGAAATATTTTACCTTTGTCTCATTTGTATCTTTCTCTATGTTGATGTGTTTTAAAGTACATAAATGAATAAATTCAACTTTGATTGAAGCAGGGGCTGATCTAGCCCAAAGTTGAAGGGCAGGCGCGCAACTAGAAATTTTACAGGGCAGGGGTCGAAACCAGAAAAAGGGCACGCTCCTGATTATTTTTCCTGAGAGTCAATTTTCAAACTCAGAAACCGAACGCAGAAATCAAGGTATATATCTTTTACGTTTACTTCTGTAAAGCATACCAATCAATAAAGATGTCAACTCACAGAGTTAGCGATTTGAAAGTGGATAAATGAAGCACGAGCGAAGCGAGCTATGAGGGGGTCCGGCAGGGGCGGATCCAGCATTAGAGTTTGGGGAGGGCCATGTGAAGGAAAAAATGGGGGTCTGGGGGCGAAGCCCCCAGGAAATTTTGTCGTGACCACGCCCTTTAAACCCTCGGAAAACGTGGGTAACGCCCTTGCTGCTTTATTTTAGATCATTTTGCTCATCATTTAATACTTACATTTCCTGAAATACAAACTTGCATTTTTTTGTGCAAATCTAAAGGGCAATCAATTAGGAAAATGAGGACCATAAAATAATTATCACAAGCATCAGCTAGAGAACGTTTATGGCTGAAGAAAGCTCCACCAACTTAGAAGTAAAACATTTGCCACAAAAACGAGTTATACACAGAGTGTTCCACGTTTGATTAAAAATTGAACAATAACGATAAAATAAACTTGCTCCTTAGTGACATAAGCATGTCCCTAAGACCTACGAGCTTTTAAAGACCAATTGTATGCGACAGCTGAAACCAGATTCCCCTGAATTATTTTTATGCAAAAAGCTCCACAGTGGAGGTAAAAGAAGGTTACCAGAGCGAACCAAATAGGACTTTGAAAGTAATTTTCCTGTAACAATTGTCAATATTCGCTGAAAATGCAAGCATCCAAGAACATCGAATCAAAACTTAACCGACGAGAGACTGAGCCATTTTTAAACTTTGCTCAACAGAATTCCTCAAAGCATTGATTTTAGAAAACGTTACGCTATCAACAATCCTTTCCAAATCCCATTTGGTTTGCGCTGAAATAAACTAGAAACGAAACAAATAATTGCAACATACTTTACTTTCACTATCAATGCTATCGAGAAGCCTCTAGCTACAGCTTTCGCAAAAACTTGAACTTCAAAAACTCACAACTCCGTGAATATTTAGCGGATTTGCAAGATTGTAGTGTCTAAAATTAATTTAAGGTTCTTAGTGAAAGGTTTGAGGCCCGTTCATTATTATGTTTTCAAAAAGTTATATAAAATTTCTTACAGTAAGCTACCTGGTTCCCAAANTTCTGTAAAGCATACCAATCAATAAAGATGTCAACTCACAGAGTTAGCGATTTGAAAGTGGATAAATGAAGCACGAGCGAAGCGAGCTATGAGGGGGTCCGGCAGGGGCAGATCCAGCATTCGAGTTTGGGGAGGGCCATGTGAAGGAAAATGGGGGTCTGGGGGCGAAGCCCCCAGGAAATTTTGTCGCGACCACGCCCTTTAAACCCTTGGAAAACGTGGGTAACGCCTTTGCTGCTTTATTTTAGATCATTTTGCTCATCATTTAATACTTACTTTTCCTGAAATACAAACTTGCATTTTTTTATGCAAATCTAAAGGGCAATCAATTAGGAAAATGAGGACCATAAAATAATTATCACAAGCATCAGCTAGAGAACGTTTATGGCTGAAGAAAGCTCCACCAACTTAGAAGTAAAACATTTGCCACAAAAACGAGTTATACACAGAGTGTTCCACGTTTGATTAAAAATTGAACAATAACGATAAAATAAACTTGCTCCTTAGTGACATAAGCATGTCCCTAAGACCTACGAGCTTTTAAAGACCAATTGTATGCGACAGCTGAAACCAGATTCCCCTGAATGATTTTCATGCAAAAAGCTCCACAGTGGAGGTAAAAGAAGGTTACCAGAGCGAACCAAATAGGACTTTGAAAGTAATTTTCCTGTAACAATTGTCAATATTCGCTGAAAATGCAAGTATCCAAGAACATCGAATCAAAACTTAACTGACGAGAGACTGAGCCATTTTTAAACTTTGCTCAACAGAATTCCTCAAAGCATTGATTTTAGAAAACGTTACGCTATCAACAATCCTTTCCAAATCCCATTTGGTTTGCGCTGAAATAAACTAGAAACGAAACAAATAATTGCCCCATACATTACTTTCACTATCAATGCTATCGAGAAGCCTCTAGCTACAGCTTTCGCAAAAACTTGAACTTCAAAAACTCACAACTCCGTGAATATTTAGCGGATTTGCAAGATTGTAGTGTCTAAAATTAATTTAAGGTTCTTAGTGAAAGGTTTGAGGCCCGTTCATTATTATGTTTTCAAAAAGTTATATAAAATTTCTTACAGTAAGCTACCTGGTTCCCAAACTGGAGTCACCCATTCAGGGACCGCGCAGCCATTGGGCTAGGGTGGGCTATAGCCCCCCCACTTATTTCAAAGATAGGTTAAATTTTGTTATACAAATATGGAATTTCTAATTCTTCACGTTAAAATTAATCAACGACAAGGAGAAAAAATAACTCATACACCGTTTCTAGCCTCTTTGCCAATCTTCTCATTTGATACGTGAAGCAAATGGGGGTGTTAATCATCGCTGTCTATGGGTATACTTATGACAGCTGGTTGTAAGCATAGAATGAAAAGTTTCGAGTTCTTTTTTGGGCTAAATCTCGGTCAACGGCTATTTATACACACGGATAACTTGTGGAAGAGATTACAAGGAACAAAACTATCCTCTATCTAGGGAAAGCGACTTGCACTCTTGACTAAAACAAATGTTGAAATATTCGCAATACTGAAAGCTTCAATTCGTTTTACGATTGAGTTTTACTGAAAGCTAAGCAGCACAATTTGATTGGAGAGCCAAAGTTGCCCCACAAACGACATTGCCCTGCGATATATGAGGACGGAAGTACGACATTGCCTTTGCAGAATCTCCACGAGATTTATTTAGACACATCTATTTTGAAGCAGTCGACGACTTAATGTTTCATTCCATTGATCTCAAGTTTAGTCAGCCTGGCTTCAAAGCGTATGAGCAATTGGAGTCATTGCTTCAAGGTTTTGAAATCCGAAGATCATGCGGAGGAGTTAAGGTTNCTATGCAATTATGAGAATGGGTCCAGTCCCCCCGGTCGCGAATCTCACAAGAGTGAGAGAGTGAGTCCCCCCTGGTTTTTTCGAAAACGAGGCCATCGCCTTCTCAGAAGGAAAAAGAAAGATGGCGTTCACAGCTAGGCCTACCAGATATCGTGTCAAGTCAAATTCAAGCGACGAGCAAGAAGGGCTGACTTCAAATGAATGTTCAGCTGTATCTTTTTCATATAGAGAAATATTCTATCTTGGCTTAGAGTCGCAGTCAAATGTATACTGCTGCACAAAACTAGAGAAATCATTGACTGATGATGATGAAAAATTGTTGGTGGGTTCCTTGCGTGGGACAGTCTTCTGCATTGATTACGAAAATGAATCTGTGAATAGTGACTACAGACCGATTGCAAACAAAGTTTATTTTACCTACATACCGGGTAAGGAAATCAAGATATTTAGTAAAGTTTTGACGGCCACAATAAATTGTACGCTAGATAGTAGAGTACCTTTGGCTTTGAAATTAAAATTCCTTGAAAATCAATGGCTTGGAAACAGCCGAAATCGATAGGAAAACAGCCTATTAAATCCACCCCTGTGTCTATATCTATAGGCAGGCTAGGCCACACAAAATTATTTGGTAAGGGTCAGCTGACCAAACCAATATATACAACTTGAAAAGGTATGAATTTTTGGGTCAAGCATTAGTTCCAGACTGGAAAGTTTGTAGAGCACGCTCAAGATCTTTCAAGTGCAGGAGCTTGTGTGGTTTTTATCTGAGCCGCGCAGTTGCCAATAAACAAAAGATCTGTTGTTTGAACCTATTGTTCTCAATTGCAGAAACTGCAAAATTTCCATGCAAATTGTGCTTAGGCATCTCAACTTGCACGGGCAAAATACAAACTTTCCATTCTGTCATTAGTTGAACATTTTTTGCATAATCATTTCTCAGCAACTGCCTGGTTTTGAATAATGGGGTACTACCTTTCTTCGTGTGAGCAACTTCCCTTCATATTGCAGGAGATGCAGAAATTATATCAATGGACTCATTTTCAAGATTTGAATACAATGGCTCAACAATAAAAAACGAATCAATGGTCATTGCTGTTTCCCTAGTTTTAGTAAAGGTACATTCACTCCTTTGAAAAACATAATTGATGCAATGTGGTATTACAATACACTCATTTTTTTATAAGAAACTTGGCTCTGATCTTCTGAATGTCACATTTGATCAAAGTTCTTTAAGGACCGCTTTTGAACCAAGAATTACTGTACAAGAAAGAACCAAATCATAAACAGAAATCGTACTTTGAATATTATTTGTGTTGGTGATACACATAACTAATATTGAAAAAGTTTCTTAACTTTGAATTGACAGATCATTTCTAGACTAGTAAACTTTCTTAATTTTCTTAAAAGAGGCTATTGCAGTTTTTTGTAAGTGGTTTCTCATAAAGAAAATGAGTGTTTATTATATGACAGTAAGGGCCACATACTTTGAAATGTGGATTTTCTTTTGATCAAAGGATTAATGTGCATGCATGGTCTCTTCTTCTTAAGGCCTGATCTGTTTACTTTGGAAATCTGATCCTATTTTACCCCCAAACAAACACAACTATAGGAAACAAAAACATTATCTGTTTGAGTTATGCAAAGGTGAAATTAAGTAGAAAAATTCCGACCCCCACCGAAATTTGATGCTGAGTCCATTTTACGGAATGATACGGAATCAAAATTTTCTCCATTTCTTTCTATTGATGAAGTAAATTTCCGCTGATAGGAAGAATGTCAAGCAAATACTTTGATCTCAGGAAAAACTTTCATCTAACGAAAGCTAAAATAACGAAGGATGCTGGCCTCGCTGTCTGATAAGGCTATAGAAACATTGATGGAAACACAGAAACTTATATGTCTTCAATTGATATTTTGTAATAAAATTTAATATATATATTTATTTTGCAGGTTATTGATGGGATTAAGAGACGTCAACATTTTCTTAATGTATACAAGGCAATGGAACCTGAGCAACAAAGCAATTTGGCAGACATAGCAAGTTAGTACATTATGTTTCAAGATGTAGTAGCAGTACTGTGCATAGCAGTAAATACTAATTTCATTTCAAAACTGTACTGGGTGAGTCAATAAAAACAATCCCTGTTTTATAGGTCACTGCTCCCTGGATATCAAGACAATGACATTGGCAAATATATTATTTTAATAGTGGACATGTTTAAATCAATGTTAGAATTTACTTGACTGAAATCGGCCACTCTGTTCTTAAATTATCAGGGATTTTGTTGAGAAATCTTCTCCAAGAAACCTTCAAAACATGCCTAAAATCATGACCAAATGTTCTGCCTTGCAGCAATGGCTTTAACATGCTTTAGCATGTGTTATCCCTTTGGGAGGATGAAAATGTCATCCTGGGAGTATAACAGCATTATTCCGGATGACTTCGGTAGCAATTTCATTATTCCATCTGTAGCAATTTCAGTAAGAAAGATGCCAGAGATTTTAGTAGTACCTTCATAAAGTTTCTTTCCTATATTAATGTCTATAGTTATTTCTATATTAATTTACATCATTCATTTTCTATATATTAATTAAAATATGTCAATACTTTCAGAGATAGGAGAAGTGGAATTTTTTATACATTGGTCATTCGTGTAGTTAATATGCCTTTTTATATAACAGGAAGCTGTCAGCACATTGAGCTGTACTTCACACCCTATCAGCTTTCACATGCGCAGTAAGTTGGTTTTTAATTTATTCTATTTTTGATTTTGTGCGCATATATAGAGTAAAGGAGGATGCCCTTTGTCTTACAATTCACTGTGAGTTTGGTGCCGTAGCTCAATGATCTGACAGTGCCTTTAAAATGGCTTGTCAGCTGGCCGAAAGGTATAATTCTTCCACTGCCAATAAGCATTTTGATAAAACGCTTAACCAGCTAAACTTTCAGCAACATTCTTAAATAGAGTGTATATAAGATTTCTCGTTGTATACTGAATTTCTGTTTGTTGCATCTGATAATAACCTTACATATGGTATGGCTATTTGCATATAATAACTTTTTGCATGAATGGTTTGTGCAGTATATAATGCCTGTTTTAATTTCCCTCAGCATATTCTGTGACAATGATGAAAAGGAGAAAGTCTTTCTTCTTTCTGGCAGTGATAAAGAAGTTCATTTATTCAAGGAGGTATTATGGTTTTAATTTCTACCAAAGTTTAATGCTCGTCAATAACAATGTATATTTAAACGCACTTTGAATTAATTACGAATTAATAACGTTTCGTTGCAAAATTGTTTATACGTGATGACCTCCTCTTTGATAAATCGACAGTTATCAAGTTCTAAAAAGGACAATTTGTTAGTCAATGATTGATCTCTGAGATTTGTGTTTTGTCTGTTATACTTTAAGGGCCTTCTACATTTTCTATTTGTGTGGAGGACATGAAATCTGAAATTCCCCGTTTGAAAGGCCACTGCTCCCTGGATATAAAAGCGATAATATTGACAAATACATTATTTAATGGTTGACATGTTAAAATATAATTTAAAATTTAACTGACTGAAATCGGCCTCTCCGTTCTGAAATTGTGGGCGATTTTCTGGAGAAAGCTCCTTCAAGAAACCTTCAAAACAGGCCTAAAATCACGAGCAAATTTTCCAAATATTTCTGCCTTACAGCAATGACTTGCACATACTTTAGCTCGTGTTATCCTCTTGGGAGGATAAAATCTCCGAGAATATTGTTGTTATGTTCCCAAGGATGGCACTGTCATCCTCCCAAAGGGATAAAACGTTCTAAAGCATGTACAAGTCATTGCTAATAGGGCAGAAATATGACGAAAATTTGGTCGTGATTTTAGGCCGTTTTTGAAGGTTTCTTAGAGTGGCTTTCTTGAGAAAATCCCTCATAATTTCAGAACGGAGTGGCCGATTTCAGTCAGGTAAAATTTAGAATTTATCTGAACATGTCCACTATTAAACAATATATTTACCAATATTATTGCCTCGATATCCAGGGAGCAGTGGCCTTTCAAACGGGGATTGTTTTTTCTGACTCACCCGAAACGGTATATCAAACAACTTTAGCAGCAACAGCAATAACGTTATTTAGTTAGACATCATAAGAATGCAACTAGGTATTACTTGGAAGCTTCAAAGTATGTTTTGTGGCTGCCCTCCCCGTCGCTGACTCCAGACTCCCTTTTTTTTGGTATTAGTTCAGCCAACCTGACGTTCAAAACATACATAATTTAATTTCCCAAAGACGTTGAATGTTACTGCACATTGTTGCTAAAACGCCTTTTGTTTCAGAATGAAGACGAGCAAAGATTCGAAGAACTGCCTTGTGGACAGTTTTTCCCAGAGTTTGAGAATCTACCTAGCAGGTACTGTTTAACATATTTGGTCTGTGTCGAAAGGCAGGCCCGCTGAGACGGGGGCCGAGGGCAGATTTCCCCANTATTTCTTTAAGAATTCATTTCCTATAACGCGGGAGAGAGATTAAATGCTCTTGCATCTTGTTCTATGCGGGAGATTTCGTACGATTTGGTCGAGTGTTTTAGGCCTGTTTGCAGCCATTTCGCAACAAACAAATTTTCATAAAGTTGAATTTATCTATGTTTTCTCTGCTGATAAAAACACGAGAAAAATCACAAAAATACTTCATTCTTTCAGCTATCAGCCAAAAGTCAATTCATTTAAATCCATCTAGTACTCTAGGTACTACGATTTTTCAAGCGTGGATAGTTTTTTTGGCGCACCCGGTATATCAAACAACTTTAGCAGCAATAACAATAATGTTTTTTAGTTAGACATCGCAAGAATGCGACGCTAAAACTAGGTATTACCATGGGCGTTAAGAAACGCGGTAGTTATTCCTACAAAATTTTTTTCCTCCCTGTGTCCCTATGCCCATTCCTCCTTGTGTTCCTATGCCCGTGAAGGTTGTTGTTGTAGTCACTCAAATCAGAACACAGGGAAACAAGGAAAATCAGGCACAACAACAACAACCTTCTTTACGCCCATGGTATTACTTGGAAGCTTCAAAGTATGTTTTGTGGCTGCCCCCCCGCCCCCGTCGCTGACTCCAGACTCCCTTTTTGCATTAACTCAGCCAACCCGACGTTCAAAACATACATAGTTCAATTTCCCAAAGATGTTGACTGTTACTGCACATTGTTGCTAAAACGCCTTTTGTTTCAGAATGAAGACGAGCAAAGATTCGAGGAACTGCCTTGTGGACAGTTTTTCCCAGAGTTTGAGAATCTACCTAGCAGGTACTGTTTAACATATTTGGTCTGTGTCGAAAGGCAGGCCCGCTGAGACGGGGGCCGAGGGCAGATTTCCCCATGCCCCACCCCACCCCACCCTTAAGATCCAAAGTTAACATCGACAGAAGGATGCTAAAAGGGGGTTTCGATCGTTCTCCAAGAGTCCAGAGGGCTGGAGAACTTCTTAGATGACATAAAATTACTATTTCTAAAATTTGAAACAAAATTGTTAGAATTCCTCAGGGACAATACTCCCTTTACTGAGCTCAAAACTCAAGTTCCCCTTAAGATCCAAATTCTGCTTTTCAAGATCTTTGATTGATGCCTAATTTTCCTTTATAACAGCGAGCGAGGACAAGTAAGAGCTCAAGTGCTTATCAGAGTCTGGAAAACATGACCATGTCACAGCTATTGCCCCAGGAATCAGGATTGCTTTTTTAGACAATGGGACGTTGAGGGAAATTTCAGTTAATTTTTCCGGCAAAGCCCTTTTTATTCACTCAAAAGTGAGTAAGGGTTTAAGATATGAGCACTCTGGCTAAAGGAAGGTTTAGAACTTTTCTTTACTCTGCTGAGTATATTTTGAGCGAATTTTGAGCGAAGATTAACTATAGATAGAAAGAGCGATGTTAGCAAAAATCATATTGCTTTTCACAAATGATACCTAGTGGCCTAAAGATTCAAATTTCTTATCTACAAGTTTCAAGGGTTTGCTACTAAGATTATTGATTGTGCTGCAAGAGTCTTAACAAAGTTTTATGTTTTTATAGCGTTATTTGGATGGATATAAAAGATTGTCGAGATAACATTAGAATGACTGCGTTTGGCTGCCAAAATGGATTCATCAAAGTTGCTGTTACGGACAAAAATCTCGGTAATGCTTTTACTTGAGTATAATTTGCTATTTCATCTACTTTCTCTCTACTTGTACTTCCATTTACCGTTAGCCGTCTTGTGTCATTAGCGTTACTTAACCAAAGAACATTACACGAGTCTCATTTATCTGCATTGAACTGAATTTGTTGACGGAGAGATAATTGTGAAATATAGCGAACACCATAACTAAACCATCTCGATTTTTATCTAACTCGGAAACTGGACAGTAAGCAGTGTAATTCTCGTATATTTTTGTGTGAAATTCAAACACTTATTACTCAGGTTCTGAGTTAGATAAATAAGTCACAAGATATGTCCTCATTGTTTCCAGTCCACCAATCAAATGCTTTTGATAGAAGATTTTAACAGGCCATTGCTTGATATAACATAGCTTCTAGTCATCAATCTTTACACAGTATTGGTCCTTAAAGGGAGTACATAGACCAACAGCCTTTGCCATCGTTTGTTGTTGTTTTTGTGAATTTCGTACAGTCAGTTATTCTGGAAGCTGTGCAGAGCAAGTCCCTGACTGTGCGCAAAGCATGCTGGTCTTTGTACTCCTTTTAACAGTACTCAACGTAATCAACAATACGTTAGCATTCCAAGGCCTCTTTTTTATTTACCTGTATGCGAAAAAGTCCAATCATCGATGAAGGGTTTGGATAGATTGTCGTAGAGATGGAGCTTTTCCTCTACACGAAATTATCGAGCATAGTAACGAGGTTTTCGTAAGCGCTCCAGGTAATTTTCTACTCAAATCAAAGTATCAGACTTTAATATGAAAATTACTTATCGTAGCAAGAGGCAGGAATGTAATAGACCGCTGACCATATGCCACTTTGCGTCTGCACTGCAACAGAATATTTTGGAGCGCGGCTACGGGCCTATAACGTAGGGGGGGTCACGGTTTTCGCCCCGATCGTTCTATGTTCGTTTCCAATCTTCCAAATCACACGTGGAATTTGATTTTCAACGAGTTTGGACGCGCCAGGATGGTGTAGAAGTAGTAGTAGATTCACTTATCGTTACATAAAAATCTGGTAGCCAGAAGGTAGTAGTTTTAAAATACACGGACGCATTTATTGTTTTATGTGATTTTCCTTTCTTTTATTTCTTCAGTTATGCTAAAATGCTTTACAATGGATGTTGGAGGTCTTGTAACTTCCGTGAGATTATTCCAACTTGGAAACTTAACTTCTAAACAGTCTGACGAATGTGAACAAGGTAAAAAGCTAGAGCAATCATTTACTTTTCCCCTGCTTTTGATGATAAAAACACAATATTCACTCGGATGTGAGGACAGTTTTATTTGTCTTAACTTTTTAGGCTCTCAGTTATTGTTTCTTATTGACAGATGACTCAAGCAACTTTTATGCTGTTGTATTCCCTTTTAAAAAGCTATGAAGAAATTAGGCACGAATTATGAAAGTATGCAGTACATTCAGCTCTCCTTCTTTTGATGTGCGGATTGGAAACTGAAGAGATTTAGTCCCAGGAATTTGTTAATGGATGAAAAACGCTTTTATCTTCCTGGGAGGCAAATAATCCGAAGGCCTAGCTGCTAGCCAAATATAGTCATGAGGTTCTTGTAAATTCGCGTAAAGATTAGCCAAGAATTAAAAACCTAATTTAGAATTTAAAACTAAATTATTGAGCACAGTAAATTTTGGTTGATAGTCTTAAAAAGAAATTCGGTAGGAATTATGATAAAAACTGGTATATTCTGCTCTCCTCTATGTTCGATGTTCAGATTGGAATCTGTAGAGATATAGCCCACTGAATTTGTGGATGGATCAAGAAAGATTTTATCTTCCTGGGAAACAAAACGTTGAAAGTCCTGGCTTCTGGCCATATATAGTCACGAGGTTCTTGTAAATTCACAGAAAGATTTGAAGGATTGAAAACCTAATTTAGAATTTAAAACTAAATTATTGAGCACAGTAAATTTTGGTTGATAGTCTTAAAAAGAAATTCGGTAGGAATTATGATAAAAACTGGTATATTCTGCTCTCCTCTATGTTCGATGTTCAGATTGGAATCTGTAGAGATATAGCCCACTGAATTTGTGGATGGATCAAGAAAGATTTTATCTTCCTGGGAAGCAAAACGTTGAAAGTTCTGGCTTCTGGCCATATATAGTCATGAGGTTCTTGTAAATTCACAGAAAGATTTGAAGGATTGAAAACCCAATTTGGGCTTTAAAACCAAATTCATGAGCAGATTAAATTTTGGTTGATAATCTGAAAGAAATTCGGTAGGAATTATGATAAAAACTGGTATATTTGACTCTCCTCTATGTTCGATGTTCAGATTGGAATCTGTAGAGATATAGCCCACTGAATTTGTGGATGGATCAAGAAAGATTTTATCTTCCTGGGAAGCAAAACGTTAAAAGTTCTGGCTTCTGGCCATATATAGTCATGAGGTTCTTGTAAATTCACGTAAAGATTAGCCAAAAATTAAAAACCTAATTTAGAATTTAAAACTAAATTATTGAGCACAGTAAATTTTGGTTGATAGTCTTAAAAAGAAATTCGGTAGGAATTATGATAAAAACTGGTATATTCTGCTCTCCTCTATTTTCATGTTCAGATTGGAATCTGTAGAGATATAGTCTCAGGAACATGTTAATGGACCAAGAAAGCTTTTATCTCCCTTGGAGGTAGAACGTAGGAATCCTAGCTGCTGGTGATATATAAACACGAGGTTCCTGTAAATTCACATCAAAATAGACAATAACGCTAAAGATGGCGGCTCCAAAGACTCTGTTGTGTTTTGCTGCAAAGCATACTGGTAAAAAGCTCCCTGACGTCTACATAACGACGGAAACATTTCGGTCTGCCGTTTCGACTAGCTAGCTTGAATCCGAATCGACCTTGAATTCGAATGCAAAATGGTTCGAAAGGAAACCTATTCCGAAGCAGAAAAAGTAAAGTCTTGATTCGAATTGAAGTTTTAATTAAAGATTCGCGTTCGAATTACAAAATATTACTATTTGTTTACCTTGATTACTTCTTCCTAACTTTTACCACAGCTAGCTAGTCGAAATGGCAGACCAACATTTGTATGTTGTTAGGTGGTCGTCAGGGAGCTTTTTACTAGCATGCTTTGCACGGCCGCCATCTTATTGTCTATTTGTCTACAGGGTGTACCAGAAAAAGTGTGCTCTGTTTGTGTGGCAGCTGTGGAGGAGCTGTAACTTTTATTATCCAATTTTTTACACAGTTGCATAAGATAGGCTACAACTTAGATTTTATGACTTTGCTTGAGTCAATCTGACAAGTGTTTGCTGGTTTATGGCAACAGACAAGGAGTGGTTGCTTCAAAAACAGCACCTCCTTTGTTTTCCAGCAATGCCAAACTCACGTAATTTTTTTAAGAACGGGTTCTAGCGTTGTATTCAAGTTCTCTACATTAGGGGTAATACTATTTTTTTATTGATAAATAACACTACTAACCCTTTCAGATATGTAGAAAAAATTGCAACGCTAGAACTTTTTCATTCAAACTACATTTGACTGTGACATTGCTGGAGAACAAAGGAAGTACTATTTTTGAAGGAACCACTTATTTTGCCATTTCTGTGCCATAAATCGCCAACCACTTGTCAGATTGACTCAAACAAGGTCTCAAACTCCAAGTTGAAACCTGTCTTATGCAGCTGTGTAAAATATAGGTCAATTGAAGTTACAGCTCCTCCTCAGCGGTGACACAAACAGGGCACAATTATTTTGGAACACCCTGTAGTATAAAACCCAATGAAGGATTTAAAACCAAATTCACGAGCACGTCAAATTTTGGTTGATAGTCTTAAAAAGAAATTCGGTAGGAATTATGAAAATATCTGGTATATTTGACTCTCCTCTATTTCCATGTTCAGATTGGAATCTGTAGAGATATAGTCCACTGAATTTGTGGATGGATCAAGAAAGCTTTTATCTTCCTGGGAAGCAAAACGTTGAAAGTTCTGGCTTCTGGCCATGTATAGTCATGAGGTTCTTGTAAATTCACAGAAAGATTAGTCAAGAATTAGAAACTCAATTTGGGCTTTAATACAAAATTCATGAGCATATTAACTTTTGATTGTTAATCTTGAAGTGCTGACGCCAAAGCAGTGATTTTATCCAGGGTATGAATTTTTGCTGGCCAAAAATATAATTTTCTCTTATCTGGTGAAATTGGTCGTTTGGCTCTCAANTGCAGCAATGGCTTTAACATGCTTTAGCATGTGTTATCCCTTTGGGAGGATGAAAATGTCATCCTGGGAGTATAACAGCATTATTCCGGATGACTTCGGTAGCAATTTCATTATTCCATCTGTAGCAATTTCAGTAAGAAAGATGCCAGAGATTTTAGTAGTACCTTCATAAAGTTTCTTTCCTATATTAATGTCTATAGTTATTTCTATATTAATTTACATCATTCATTTTCTATATATTAATTAAAATATGTCAATACTTTCAGAGATAGGAGAAGTGGAATTTTTTATACATTGGTCATTCGTGTAGTTAATATGCCTTTTTATATAACAGGAAGCTGTCAGCACATTGAGCTGTACTTCACACCCTATCAGCTTTCACATGCGCAGTAAGTTGGTTTTTAATTTATTCTATTTTTGATTTTGTGCGCATATATAGAGTAAAGGAGGATGCCCTTTGTCTTACAATTCACTGTGAGTTTGGTGCCGTAGCTCAATGATCTGACAGTGCCTTTAAAATGGCTTGTCAGCTGGCCGAAAGGTATAATTCTTCCACTGCCAATAAGCATTTTGATAAAACGCTTAACCAGCTAAACTTTCAGCAACATTCTTAAATAGAGTGTATATAAGATTTCTCGTTGTATACTGAATTTCTGTTTGTTGCATCTGATAATAACCTTACATATGGTATGGCTATTTGCATATAATAACTTTTTGCATGAATGGTTTGTGCAGTATATAATGCCTGTTTTAATTTCCCTCAGCATATTCTGTGACAATGATGAAAAGGAGAAAGTCTTTCTTCTTTCTGGCAGTGATAAAGAAGTTCATTTATTCAAGGAGGTATTATGGTTTTAATTTCTACCAAAGTTTAATGCTCGTCAATAACAATGTATATTTAAACGCACTTTGAATTAATTACGAATTAATAACGTTTCGTTGCAAAATTGTTTATACGTGATGACCTCCTCTTTGATAAATCGACAGTTATCAAGTTCTAAAAAGGACAATTTGTTAGTCAATGATTGATCTCTGAGATTTGTGTTTTGTCTGTTATACTTTAAGGGCCTTCTACATTTTCTATTTGTGTGGAGGACATGAAATCTGAAATTCCCCGTTTGAAAGGCCACTGCTCCCTGGATATAAAAGCGATAATATTGACAAATACATTATTTAATGGTTGACATGTTAAAATATAATTTAAAATTTAACTGACTGAAATCGGCCTCTCCGTTCTGAAATTGTGGGCGATTTTCTGGAGAAAGCTCCTTCAAGAAACCTTCAAAACAGGCCTAAAATCACGAGCAAATTTTCCAAATATTTCTGCCTTACAGCAATGACTTGCACATACTTTAGCTCGTGTTATCCTCTTGGGAGGATAAAATCTCCGAGAATATTGTTGTTATGTTCCCAAGGATGGCACTGTCATCCTCCCAAAGGGATAAAACGTTCTAAAGCATGTACAAGTCATTGCTAATAGGGCAGAAATATGACGAAAATTTGGTCGTGATTTTAGGCCGTTTTTGAAGGTTTCTTAGAGTGGCTTTCTTGAGAAAATCCCTCATAATTTCAGAACGGAGTGGCCGATTTCAGTCAGGTAAAATTTAGAATTTATCTGAACATGTCCACTATTAAACAATATATTTACCAATATTATTGCCTCGATATCCAGGGAGCAGTGGCCTTTCAAACGGGGATTGTTTTTTCTGACTCACCCGAAACGGTATATCAAACAACTTTAGCAGCAACAGCAATAACGTTATTTAGTTAGACATCATAAGAATGCAACTAGGTATTACTTGGAAGCTTCAAAGTATGTTTTGTGGCTGCCCTCCCCGTCGCTGACTCCAGACTCCCTTTTTTTTGGTATTAGTTCAGCCAACCTGACGTTCAAAACATACATAATTTAATTTCCCAAAGACGTTGAATGTTACTGCACATTGTTGCTAAAACGCCTTTTGTTTCAGAATGAAGACGAGCAAAGATTCGAAGAACTGCCTTGTGGACAGTTTTTCCCAGAGTTTGAGAATCTACCTAGCAGGTACTGTTTAACATATTTGGTCTGTGTCGAAAGGCAGGCCCGCTGAGACGGGGGCCGAGGGCAGATTTCCCCAGGCCCCACCCCACCCTTAAGATCCAAAGTTAACATCGACAGAAGGATGCTAAAAGGGGACAATACAATGCTGGAATCCCCAGGGACAATACTCCCTTTACTGAGCTCAAAACTCAAGTTCCCCTTAAGATCCAAATTCTGCTCTTCAAGATCTTTGATTGATGCCTAATTTTCCTTTATAACAGCGAGCGAGGAAAAGTAAGAGCTCAAGTGCCTAGATTTTTTAAACAGTCTTATCAGAGTCTGGAAAACATGACAATGTGACGGCTATTGCCCCAGGAATCAGGATTGCTTTTTTAGACAATGGGACATTGAGGGAAATTGCAGTTAATTTTTCCGGCAAAGTCCTTTTTATTCACTCAAAAGTGAGTAAGGGTTTAAGATATGAGCACTCTGGCTAAAGGAAGGTTTAGAACTTTTCTTTACTCTGCTGAGTATATTTTGAGCGAATTTTCAGCGAAGATTAACTATAGATAGAAAGAGCGATGTTAGCAAAAATCATATTGCTTTTTACAAATGATACCTAGTGGCCTAAAGATTCACAGTTCTTATCTACAAGTTTCAAGGGTTTGCTACTAAGATTATTGATTGTGCTGCAATAGTCTCAACAAAGTTTCAATCATGCTTTTTTACAGCGTTATTTGGATGGATATAAAAGATTGTCGAGATAACATTAGAATGACTGCGTTTGGTTGCCAAAATGGATTCATCAAAGTTGCTGTTACGGACAAAAATCTCGGTAATGTTTTTACTTGAGTATAATTTGCTATTTCGTCTACTTTCTCTCTACTTGTACTTCCATTTACTGTCAGCCGTCTTGTGTCATTAGCGTTACTTAACCAAAGAACATTACACTAGTCTCATTTATCTGCATTGAACTGAATTTGTTGACGAAGAGATCATTGTGAAATATAGCGAACACCATAACTAAACAATCTCGATTTTTTATCTAACTCGAAAACTGGACAGTAAGCAGTGTAATTCTCGTATATTTTGGTGTGAAATTCTAACACTTATTGCTCAGGTTCTGAGTTAGATAAATACGTCACAAGATATGTCCTCGTTGTTTCCAGTCTACCAATCATTTCTTTTGATAGAAGATTTTAACAGGCCATTGCTTGATATAACATAGCTTCTAGTCATCAATCTTTGCACAGCATTTTTGGTCCTTAACAGTACTCAACGTAATCAACATTATGTTAGCATTCCAAGTCCTTTTTGACTTACCTGCATGCGAAAAAGGCCAATCATCGATGAAGGGTTTGGCTAGATTGTCGTAGAGATGGAGCTTTTCCTCTACACGAAATTATCGAGCATAGTAACGAGGTTTTCGTAAGCGCTCCAGGTAATTTTCTACTCAAATCAAAGTATCAGACTTTAATATGAAAATTACTTATCGTAGCAAGAGGCAGGAATGTAATAGACCGCTGACCATATGCCACTTTGCGTCTGCACTGCAACAGAATATTTTGGAGCGCGGCTACGGGCCTATAACGTAGGGGGGGGGGTCACGGTTTTCGCCCCGATCGTTCTCTATTCGTTTTCAATCTTCCAAATCACACGTGGAATTTGATTTTCAACGAGTTTGGACGCGCCAGGATGGTGTAGAAGTAGTAGTAGATTCACTTATCGTTACATAAAAATCTGGTAGCCAGAAGGTAGTAGTTTTAAAATACACGGACGCATTTATTGTTTTATGTGATTTTCCTTTCTTTTATTTCTTCAGTTATGCTAAAATGCTTTACAATGGATGTTGGAGGTCTTGTAACTTCCGTGAGATTATTCCAACTTGGAAATTTAACTTCTAAACAGTCTGATGAATGTGAACAAGGTAAGAAGCTAGAGCATTCAGTTCCTTTATTCGTCTTAACTTTTTAGGCTCTCAGTGATTGTTTCTTATTGACAGATGACTCAAGCAACTTTTATGCTGTTGTATTCCCTTTAAAAAGCTATGGAGAAATTAGGCACGAATTATAAAAGTATGCAGTACATTCATGCTCTCCTTCTTTTGATGTGCGGATTGGAAACTGAAGAGATTTAGTCCCAGGAATTTGTTAATGGATGAAAACGCTTTCCTAGCTGCTAGCCAAATATAGTCATGAGGTTCTTGTAAATTCGCGTAAAGATTAGCCAAGAATTAAAAACCTAATTTAGAATTTAAAACTAAATTATTGAGCACAGTAAATTTTGGTTGATAGTCTTAAAAAGAAATTCGGTAGGAATTATGAAAATATCTGGTATATTTGACTCTCCTCTATTTCCATGTTCAGATTGGAATCTGTAGAGATATAGTCCACTGAATTTGTGGATGGATCAAGAAAGATTTTATCTTCCTGGGAAGCAAAACGTTGAAAGTTCTGGCTTCTGGCCATATATAGTCATGAGGTTCTTGTAAATTCACAGAAAGATTAGTCAAGAATTAAAAACCTAATTTAGAATTTAAAACTAAATTATTGAGCACAGTAAATTTTGGTTGATAATCTTGAACAAGAAATTCGGTAGGAATTATGATAAAAACTGGTATATTCTACTCTCCTCTATTTCCATGTTCAGATTGGAATCTGTAGAGATATAGTCTCAGGTATATGTTAATGGACCAAGAAAGCTTTTATCTCCCTTGGAGGTAGAGCGTAGGAATCCTAGCTGCTGGTGATATATAAACACGAGGTTCCTGTAAATTCACATCAAAATAGACAATAACGCTAAAGATGGTGGCTCCAAAGACTCTGTTGTGTTTTGCTGCAAAGCATACTGGTAAAAAGCTCCCTGTCGTCTACATAACGACGTAAACATTTCGGTCTGCCGTTTCGACTAGCTAGCTTGAATTCGAATCGACCTTGAATTCGAATGCAACATGGTTCGAAAGGAAACCTTTTCCGAAACAGAAAAAGTAAAGTTTTGATTCGAATTGAAGTTTAAATTAAAGATTCGCGTTCGAATTACAAAATATTACTATTTGTTTACATTGATTACTTCTTCCGAACTTTACCACAGCTAGCTAGTCGAAATGGCAGACCAACATTTGTATGTTGTTAGGTGGTCGTCAGGGAGTTTTTTACCAGCATGCTTTGCACGGCCGCCATCTTGTCTACAGGGTGTACCAGAAAAATTGTGCTCTGTTTGTGTGGCAGCTGTGGAGGAGCTGTAACTTTTATTGTCCAATTTTTTACACAGTTGCATAAGCTGGCTACAATTTAGATTAGATTTTATGTCTTTGCTTGAGTCAATCTGACAAGTGGTTGCTGGTTTATGGCAACGGACAAGGAGTGGTTGCTTCAAAAACAGCACCTCCTTTGTTTTCCAGCAATGCCAAACTCACGTAATGTTTTTAAGAGCGGGTTCTAGCGTTGTATTCAAGTTTTCTACATTAGGGGTAGACTTACGACGTGATTCCTTGTATTCGTTCAATATTTTTAATCGGATGTTTTATTTTCTCTCATATGAGGACTCACATCCAATCAGTAACGAATTGGGGACTAAATTTGATTGAAACCGAACGCCTCGTGAAGCAAAAATTCCTACACGACCCCCAGCACGTTTTTGTTAAACAAAAGGTTCAGGACGTTAGAAAATGCTTACATTCATCATATGCCCTGGGAAGGAGCATCTCTATCCAATAAGAATGCAGGATTCTGTGAGGATTCTGTCATGTGTTTCGTATCTTTGTTTTGATTGGATACGCGGGAAGAGCCGCGCTAATCCTGAAATTAGTCCCCGTTTTTTATGCGTATGGACATAAGTCTCAGTTTGAGCGATAACCATCCAATTCAATGAGCGATACTAAGACTTATGTAATGAGTATACGTTAGGGGTAATACTATTTTTTATTGCTAAACAACACTACTAACCCTTTCAGATATGTAGAAAAATTTGAATGCAACGCTAGAACTCTTTATTTCAAACTACATCTGACTTTGACATTGCTGGAGAACAAAGGAAGTACTATTTTTGAAGGAACCACTTATTTTGCCATTTCTGTGCCATAAATCGGCAACCACTTGTCAGATTGACTCAAACAAGGTCTCAAACTCCAAGTTGAAATCTGTCTTATGCAGCTGTGTAAAATATAGGTCAATTGAAGTTACAGCTCCTCCACAGCGGTGACACAAACAGGGCACAATTATTTTGGAACACCCTGTAGTATAAAACCCAATGAAGGATTTAAAACCAAATTCACGAGCACGTCAAATTTTGGTTGATAGTCTTAAAAAGAAATTCGGTAGGAATTATGAAAATATCTGGTATATTTGACTCTCCTCTATTTCCATGTTCAGATTGGAATCTGTAGAGATATAGTCCACTGAATTTGTGGATGGATCAAGAAAGCTTTTATCTTCCTGGGAAGCAAAACGTTGAAAGTTCTGGCTTCTGGCCATGTATAGTCATGAGGTTCTTGTAAATTCACAGAAAGATTAGTCAAGAATTAGAAACTCAATTTGGGCTTTAATACAAAATTCATGAGCATATTAACTTTTGATTGTTAATCTTGAAGTGCTGACGCCAAAGCAGTGATTTTATCCAGGGTATGAATTTTTGCTGGCCAAAAATATAATTTTCTCTTATCTGGTGAAATTGGTCGTTTGGCTCTCAAAGTTATTGCAAAAGCAGGTCTAATCTCTTGCCCTAAGAACCAAATTTAAAGCTTGCGTTTTTCTTGTAGCGGTGCTGCTAGACTGACTATTTTCGTCCTAGTTATTGCTTCTACCACCTTAACCACTACCCTCTCCCCTGACCGCTTAATCTAGGACTTAATTTACAAGTCCATGAATCACCTGCATCCTTCGCTTGTGTGGGAATGTCATGAAAAGAAACATGTAACGTACAATCTAAGAATACAATACTTATGCAAACTGCCAACAATTAAGACATTGTGCTTTGAACTCGAATCACTGTCTTTTAGAGGTAGTTTCCTCTGGAACACTCTAGATGACAGTATCAAGCAAGAACCAACACTATCGGCTTTTAAAAAGAGGATCAAAGACTGGACTGGAGATAAATGCACCTGTAAACTATGTCGCTAATTATATAATCTCTTTTTTACTGATTTTGTATATGTTATGTTTGTAAATAGTTGGCTTTGAGTTAGTATTTTCCTAATACTACTGTAAATACCAACTTTAAAAATTGATATTGGTTGATTGACTCATGATATTAGAACTCGAAACCTGGACTTCTCTAGGTGAACTTTTTCACCTCCACAGAAACAAAACTGTTGAGCATTTAAGTGAAAGATCGCTTAAGTGAAACTTTTTGGTGTTTTGTATAATTACTTCTTCGACCACGGTCTGGAGATAGTTCAACTGATTGGCATAAAAAGAAGCTCGATGTAGAGCATTCAAGGCCTGTTTTTGCTGTAGTATTATAAGTCTTAGTTTGAATGGTAAGGGAGGTAGTGGTTAAGGTATTAGCAATAACTAGGACGAAAATAATCAGTCTATGCAGCTGCCACTCTCTGTAGATCATAGTAGACTTACAACCTGAGGCATCTGTTTTCTGTTTATATGATGTGTGTAGCTGATCGCTCCCACGGCAGTAGTTATAGTGACTCCATATAAGAAGCAGGTAGAAAGTCTAATGTCCTGGAGACATTTCTAAAACAGAGCAATAATGACTTTGTTCGGAAGTAACATCTACGAATAAACGAAATCTAGCCGACATTCGAGATTTGCTTATCAAGAAATATTTTCCTGCTTGGCCACGTCGAGAAACAATAACTTCTCGAACATTCTTGACTCAAGAGATTTTGCTACTGCCGTCCCATTCATTGACTTGCGTCCACTGGGAAAGCAGTGAACGGTCAGTCTGGGGGGAAGCAGTGATCTTCATTTTCGACTAGGGGGACTTAGCCTCTCCTCCTCACATGAGGAGTTGAGGCTGCGCACAGGCTAGGGGGACTGGGCTCCACAGAAGCGGTTTTCCTGGCGTCCAGGACTCTCACTCGAATGCAGTCAAGTTAACGCAGGGAACCAGGCTGGTGATCGGTGTGACGGACTTGTAGCGCTTAACAAGTTCAAAGAGCAAGTTCAAAAACATTTTCTGCTCGTCACAATCAAAATGTTGTTTGTCAAGCAGATGTTTACGGCGTAACGAAACGAAACAAACAAACAAACAAACAAGTTTTTCTTACAACAGAGTTTCAATTTCCAAAACAATATTTGAAAATGGTTTTCTGCCTTTCTACATTGTAGTCACAGATACAATTGGATCAACGCATGTGCTGCCAGATTGCGAAGACATGTCACTTCTTGTCACATGTGCAATGGAGTTGTCTGTTGTTTATCTGTAAGTTTCATATTTACTTGAAGTACATTCCAAATTAGACATCAATCAAACAAAGCGGCTAGTGTAAAATGCAGGCACCACAGCAGGTCGCCACAGCAGGTCACCATTATGGCCAAGGGCTCATAGGCTGAACAAAGGAATTCTTTTGTGTACAGGATACGAGAGCCGCCATTGTAATAACGTTGTTTATTTCGGAGTTTATTTCTCTCCAATGTTTGGGTGGCACTCCTTCAAGATATAACTTCATTGTCAAAGAGCGTTCAAATTTTCTGAATATCTAAATGAAAAGTAGACTTTCCGCAATCTCTCCCAAACTCTTAATAGAAGGATACCACGAATATGGTCCAAATGAAAGTGGGACCTGAGCCACATTTGAAAAAGTAGTAAATGCTAGGGAAAATGACCCAAGAACACCAGCTGACAATGTCCGCTTTCCATATATGTTTATTTTCATCATGAATAAAAAACCATTGATATTACAATTTTTTCTAAAACAACAAATTATTTCCCTTGTCCCAACGTTTCATGAAATACGATTGCATATTCTTGACTGTCAGATACTACATCAAAACCAATATTGTGTTGTGTAGGTTTTTTAGAACGGGTGAGTCAGAAAAAACGTGGGGCGTTTAGTAAGCCATATTCTCTGGTGAAAAACAAGTTTAATCGGGAGTGTTGAAGTTTTATATTGCAGAAGAAAGGTTGAATTAGTAATAGAAATTTATTTTGTTAAAATCGGTTATTTCTTTCCTCATTTATTTGCGAGTTTGTGATGTAGCCATTTTTGTGAAAAGTATCGCTAGTAAAAGAAATTTCAGCTTGCTAACAATGACAATTAAATGACTAGTCCCCTAGGGATACAACATAAGCAAAATTATTTTTCCTTTTGTGCTCTAACACAATGCATGCATTGTTTCAATTTTTTGTTAGAGAAACTATGTTTATCATGGTTCAGAAGGTCACGCGTTCATGAATATGAATCTAATTGAAGGCCTATTTTAGCAATCTTGCGAAACACCATTTTACTAAGATTGCTCGTAATTCTGGAACGGAAAGACCGATTTTGACCAAACAAATTTTATGTCTAAGTTAGTTTTCCTCTATGCAATGAACTTGAAAGAAACGAATTTGCAAATTAAACTACATCAATAAAAATTGCCAAACACCCCACGTTTTTTCTGACTCACCCGGTAAATGATAACAGTAAAAATAGGTTTAGTATTGGACTCAGACTTTTGGACTCGACTGTAAAGCAAGCAACAAAACTTGGTTTTAAAACCCTCTAACTTGTTCGCCTAACCTTCTGGAGGAGATGATGCCAAACTATTCATTCTTGTGTATTTTGTAGGAACGTGTACAGTCAAGGTTTCACAAGCATGACAGTGTTGCCACAATCTGACCACTATGATAGTGTCACGTGTTCACTTATTGCTGATATCGATCTTGATGGTGAAAATGAAATACTTCTTGGAACATACGGCCAGGTATATTCTCCTTTGTTTCATAAGACCTTTTGCTTTTTAGTTTTTTCGCAGCCGCCCTCTCCCCTGTTGTGACCATACCACTTAAGAAGGGTGTCTTTGAAAGGGTCACCATAGATGAAAGAAAAATCAATATTTTCCAGACTGCATTACTTTTTTAATGGTCCCAATAAAGTAAAAACCCGCGAATAAGAACCATCAGTTTTTGAGCATAGACTAGTGAAGGTTCTTATGTCTGGAGTTTAAATTTCTAGAATAGTCAAGGGTGTCAGGACACCTATAATTTGATTAATAAAGGTTTAGTTACCTTGTTTCGATTGTTGTTGTCTTCTTTGTTTTGTCTCTCCCGCCTTGGTTTTTAAAGAAAATTTCAAGCGACCAGGCCTAACTGCGCCCAACCACTTTTTTGAATCTAACTCCCTTGTATTCCTGTGTGTAAGTGCGCCTTCGCAGAAGAAAAGGTTTTGAACCGCAAGCCAGAATAGAAAAGTTTCCTAGTCTGGCTTGCGGTTCAAAACCTTTTCTTCTGTGAAGGCGCACTTACACACAGGAATACAAGGGAGTTAGATTCGAAAAAATGGTTGAGCGCAGTTTTTCCTTAAAAAACAAGGCGGGAGAGACAAAACAAAGAAGACAACAACATTCGAAACAAGGTAACTAAACATTTATTAATCAAATTATAGGTGTCCTGACACCCTTGCACAATCCATATAAATGACATGCTTTTGTGCTTTTAGCATTTTGAGACACCTTTTTTCAATTTTAATGCATTTTTTACAAAGTTCAGAAAACTTTCCTCGAAAAGTTTAGCCAGGTCCATTTCCACTTCCTTCAGATTTCGAATTCGCGTCCGATTTAGATCTCCGAACTATGACCGCCCCTCGATTTCAATCCACACTTCAGACATTCAGACGATTCACCAAGACATTCAGACGATTGCTTATTGTTGAATCATATGATAGAATTACATGAATCTATTACCAAATTGATTCGAATTTCAGTCGGTTGAACCAAACACTATAGAAAAAGAAATAAAAAAGCTGAAATGCTCCAAATCCGCGGGCTATGATAAAGTTTCTGTAAAGTTAGTAAAAGATGCAGCAGGAATTTTATGTAAGCCGCTAGCTGCTATATTCAACTCCTCATTTGAAATGGGTATTTTTCCAGATTTATGGAAAGTAGCTAGAGTGACATCTATTTTTAAGTCTGGTTCGAAAAACGACATAGGCTTATATCCCTGTTATCTGTATTCTCGAGATTGCTAGAGAAACTTAGCCATGATCAAGTCTCTAATTATTTGAAGGAGCAAAAGAAGTTTTCAAAATTTCAACACGCATTTTTAAAGATGCATAACACTTTGACCTCACTACTTAACGTAACAGATTCATGGCTCTCCAATATTGACAAACGCAAAATTAACATAAGTGTGTTTCTCGACCGTAAAAAGGCATTCGATATTGTGGACCACGGAATTCTCCTGTCAAAGCTAACTAAATAAGGGGTAGTGGGGACACCTCTTCGGTGGTTCATATCGTACTTAACTGACAGAAAACAATACTGTCAAATAAATGGCCACAAGTCTAGCCTAAAAACTGTTCACTGCGGTATTCTACAGGACTCGTGCTTGGGGCCTCTCCTCTTCATCCTGTATGTTAATGACTTTGAGCAGTGCCTCAAAAAATGCACCTCAAACATGTACGCGGATGACACCAGTGTAACTTGCTCTGCTGAAGATATTGAGGAACTCTGCAATGATTTTAAAACTGAGGTTGACAATATTGCAGAATGGTTACGGCAGAACAAGCTTAGTTTGAACACTGATACAACAGAATTTATGGTTTTTGGTCACAAGCGCCAAACTAACCGTATTCTTAGACCAATAGAGGTAATAATAAATGGAGGACCAATTAAACGGGTCAAAAAAAA
>REGM01000031.1:1214682-1256653 GCA_004194415.1 Aurelia aurita
GAAGTTTTTTCTTTTCTGGTGCAAAAACGTGGAACGAAATCCCATTGAAAATTAGATTAGCATCCTTCCCGAAGCACGATCCCTAGGAAGACCAGCAAATCTTTAAGGTTTTAATTTGTACATATATATTATTTTCTTTTCGTTTATATAAAATAGCTGATAGGTTTTTTTTGTTATGATTAAATAAATAAATAATAAAATAAATAATTCACGAGGCGTCTCATGAATGAAAATAATTGTAACGGGCCTGTTTGTGTTGTCGTATATTATTCTGATTTGCTTCTATTGTACGGGACTTTTCTGTTCGAAAGCCGAATTCGAGTGAAAAACAAAACTTCCGAACATGTCAAATTCGGATGCGAACGTCCGGATGCAATTTCGGAACGTTCGCATCCGAACGGTGAACAGCGGTGAACAAGAGATTCGGATGCGAAATCTGAAGGAAATAAGGTTCTAAAATGTTGTGGCTCTTATATGCGGATTTTTACTGTACGTCAAATGGATGTGTGATATGATACTACATGGACCCACTTATAAAGCGGCAAAAACAATGGATTAAGACATAAACGAAGCGCACCTGCGAAGAAACAATACGAAATGAGCTAAATGTGTTTTGCTGACCGCTTCCGCAATTTCTCCACTCTACTCCGCAAAATCTCTTGGCTAGCTTCCCAAAGTTTTAAATTGCGCATGCACCAAGACACGATATTGCCAATGATTTAATTTTCCTCGTTAAAATTACTTCGCAGCCCTTGGGTTAATTTCTCGATGTAATTGCATGCACCATTTCATTCCTATTTACCGAGGTAACACTGTTAGCAGAGTCAGCCCTGCTCATATAATCAGGCCTTTAATGACCCTCTGTTCGCAAAGATAGATCAAGCCACGTTTTATAAACGAGTTTTTTCTCAGTTTCGGCCTAGCTCACAAAGCATATTTTTATGTATTAAATGTCTGTTGATGAGTTAGATGGATGGACAGTACAGCCTTTAAATAAAACATCTGCCGCATGCTCTACTTTCATCGACTCAAACAAAAAATTGTCAAAAACGACATTAGCACGACAGCGATTCAGGCGGCCTAAGTTCATGTACCTCGTCAAATACATAATTTATCTTAATTCTCTAACTAGGTTACGGTGGGTCAACCAATCAAATTTACCATGTCGGCGGTAGCTGGGATTGTCATTTTGATTGACAATAATTTCGCGCTCACGCTTGCTGAGGGAAGTGTTTTGAATTTGCTGAATTTAAACATAGCATTCAATGTATATTTCGTAAAATTCGGAAGATAACATTATGTTGTAATAACAGAAGCAAACAGCAAAATAATTCTACGTTGCTGACACACTGAGGTCTTTCTAACGTATGTTATCATCAGAGTGTGACTTACTGAACCCTGGGAGGGGTGGTATCTTCACCTATCATCTGGCAGGGACGTGCCATTTTGGCTAGAAAATAGCATCCCTAATTCTGCAAATTTTTGAGAATTTCAGGCTCATAATTTTGCAAATTTACTAAAAAAAAGTCTCGGCTATTTTTCAGATATAAATTTTTCCCAGCCAGTGATTCAATTGGCTGTGCCAGCATAAGCTGTCTAGTCATAAGTCGAATCTAATCCTATGCCGAATTTACATTTCTAGCCTTGTTCATAAGCTGGTTAAATAATGCTTTAAAACGCTTGGTCACGTGATTAGATTTTAGCGTATTTTCCCGCTCTTTTCCCGTCCGTTCATACTGAGCCTAGCTACGAGTATGAACGCGTATGTAGCTAAGCTACGAGCAGTGCAGAAAACTGTGGAGGATTGCCTTACCTGCCTTAAAGACACTTGGTATGTGGCTCAGTTGAATAAAGTTTCCAGTATGTTGGTGGGTTTGTTGTCTCTATTGCGTCTTGTTCACTGCTATCTTGATCACCGCTTTCACCACAGGTTTTCTTCGGTTTCCTGTACCTAACTAAATTAAATTTCCATGCAACATGAAAATTCGGATTTTGCATGTGAAGCATCCGTGTGCGCTTTTAGTTCAGCCTAAAGCTGAATTCACACTTGAATTGTCGTTCTTGGCGCGTTCCGGATAATAGCGAAGTGCGGTGACGAATTGCCAATGCGACAAAGGTGGATTAATTAACCTTTATCGCACCGCACACATCGCACCACAAGATCGCATCTAGTGTGATTTTAGCCTCAGAGTTCTAATTTTAAATTATAGGAGCTACTTAGCTACAAGTCATACCATTCAAGCTTGCAAGATGATAAAGTTTCTGTGCATTTTGATCTTCACTGGAGCAAGAGTTTCTCGAAACCAATCTTTGCAATTGAAACAGTTGACCTGACGAATAATGGACTGCGAGAGTTAGCCGTTGTTTCTCTGAATGGTGTTCATATTTTGCAGGTTAGTCTCCTTACGATTTTTAAAGGTGTTGTAATGTTGTTGTGGTTGTTGTATATAATTATGTTGGACTTTCATATTAGGACACACGTGTTTAGCAAGCAACGAGAGCCGCTCATCACGACTCTATATTGGCGACGAGTATGCGAAGTTAATTCATTCATCATGGCGTGGGGAGGAATGTAGCATTGTTGTAGTTGTTGTGCATAATTAGGTTTGACTTTCATATTAGGACGCACATGTTTACTAAGCAATGGAAGCCGGTCCTCACGACTCTATAGGTGTACTGTTTTCTTATGAGCAGGGGCGTCGAATCTTGGCAAGGCTTTAAGGTTGATCGTGTGAAACAATATTGCCTTTTTCTTTCAAATAAATTGCTCAAAGGGAACTTTAGGTAATTTGCCATAATTCAAGAGAGATCATTTTGAAATCATCATTATTCTCAGAATTACAGCTTTTTATATTTCTGCTAGTTTTGAAGTTATGACGTCATCACATTGCTAAATCGTAAACCATAAAAGATACAGACTTTTGCTTACTACGATATTGAAGGCCTTGAAAACTGAATATTTCTTGGACATTTTATTGATTTTTCCTCAATCAGTTTAGACTTTATTGTGCTTGTAATGTTTGTCAAAGCTTCAGATAGCTCCTCGCATACCAAGGGCTGNAAGAGAGATCATTTTGAAATCATCATTATTCTCAGAATTACAGCTTTTTATATTTCTGCTAGTTTTGAAGTTATGACATCATCACATTGCTAAATCGTAAACCGTAAAAGATGCAGACTTTTGCTTACTACGATATTGAAGGCCTTGAAAACTGAATATTTCTTGGACATTTTATTGATTTTTCCTCAATCAGTTTAGACTTTATTGTGCTTGTAATGTTTGTCAAAGCTTCAGATAGCTCCTCGCATACTTTCTTTCATGAAACAGAAATACGCTGTAATTCTGAAAATAGCGATGATTTAAAATCCGCTCTCTCTGGGATTATGACAAATTACCAAAAGTTTCATTGAAGCAGTTCATTTCAAGTAAAACGGCAATAACATTTCCCTACAATCCTTTATCCGACTTGCCAGTATGTTTTTAAATATTTTTTCGAAAACGTACAAAGTTTAAGATTCTTTTTCAAAAAGTTTTTATCTCAAAATAGGATGCAATAATGAGAAAAATTTTGATGTGTAGATTCAGAAAATGTAGTTGCTTGTCACATTGGTCTTTCCATTAACAAGCTACAATGGCCTCACTGCATAAGGCCCTCAACTTACGCTCATCTCATCTCATTGAATTGAATTGCTGTTGTTGTTGTCGCTGCAGCGAGGGCCTTATTTCCCTAGAGCTATAAAAGTGGTCAAAAATTTCAATCGGCATCAGATGGTTTCTCTAACTGATTATTTGCATGGAAAACATGAAAAAGCTAGCTCAAAAGCACGAAGGTTAAGCACTTGGCTGTACGCAGTTGCAGATAGTAAGTTTAATTGAATTACCACTGTGAAATTCGTCGTAATTTTCCATGTTGTATAGGCGTCAAAGGATCTGACTGATATGGCTTAAGTTTTACCACGAAGAAAAGGAAGGATTTAGTCGAGGTTGAGCCGAGATGACCTAAAATTTGATTTAATCAGGAAGGATCGCCACAAAAACATTGTATCCGAAACTGTGCTGAATTCTCCCTATCTAGCTCAAAATTGACAAAAGATTGTTTTTTCGTCATATTTTGCAACCGCGACAGTCACTCTTTACTTTAGTTCCTCGAATTTCGAATTTGAGGGTTTATTTTAACGTGCAGTGTTGACCAGTTTTGCAGTGATAGGCCGTCATTGTGCAGTGATAAATCCGAGGGGCGTATCACTCGTTCGAAAAAACATACGAGAGTTTTGAAAACAAAAGGATTTTTGGGGATTTTTTAGCGGAATAACTCTTGAAAACAAAGGGATTTTTGACAAATGCGTACGAGATTTTCATGGAGTGATATGACCCTCAGATAAATCAAACATGGTGCAAAGATGACTTTGGTCTTGATGAATATTTGGATCGACAGTTGATAAAGTTTCTCCGCTTTGCTATTCAGTTCTTCTGTTTGCATGCAGCCCTTGTCCTTGACTTATTACACGAGTCCTTGTTTTCGCTTCATTTCCCCCTTAACCATACCCCACAATACCCATTCCGCTATGACTATAACAATAGATAACAATTCAATTCAATGGAGCAAAACTTAGACTCGTATCATCAGGCTACCCTTGTCCTTGAATCTAAATAAACTTTTCTGTTGCAACGGGAGACCTTGTTTCGAAAAAATTGCACAACGGAACTCTGCAGTTATTAGTACCGGGTGAGTCAGAAAGTAGTTCAGACGTTTGAAAGCCTGTAGCTCTCAAATCATCAGTCCGGTTCCAATAAACTGATAACACCTGTGCAGCTAACATATCAGCTTAGATATGAAGGGCCCCTTGAAAGTCAGCATTGCTGAAGGGCCACCCTCCTTAAACATGTGAAATGAAATGGAATGAAATGAACATAAGAAAATTAGTTTGTCAAAATCGGTCGTATCACTCTCAAATTACAAGCGATTTTATCAAAAAGCTTAATCTCAAAATCCTTCAAAACAGGCTTAGGATCCTTGATCAAAGTTGCTAGCAATCCAGCCTCATGATGATAGAAAATAGGCGAAAAATGCTGAATGACAGTCCCAAGTGTAGACGATTATACAGCAGCCTTATATACCTAGTAAATATTTCAGCAATCAGATAGACACATAGAGTTTGATTATGATAACTGTGGTGTTAAATTGCTGGAAAATTTGATCAAGGATTTTAGGCCAGTTTTGAAGGATTTTGAGATAAGCACTTTTATAAAATCGCCTTTAATTTGAGCATGATGCGACTGATTTTGACACACTAAATTTTCTTATGTAAGTTGATATGTAAGCTACACAGGTATTATCAGTTTATACGAATCTGATAAATGGTTTGAATGCTACAAGCTTCCAAAGGTCTCAACATTTTTTTGACTTACCCGGTTTGTATGTCTTGAAAGATAAAGCATTTCTATTAGTTGAAATATATTTGAAAGCATTTTTCGCCAATTTGAAGGGCGTGACTACAAACGTATTCCTGGGGAGTATCCCCAGACCCCCTATATGTTCAGCTCGCTTATCTCGCCTTCGGACTTGCCTTCCCCTACGCTCGAGTGGCCTCCCCCGCCCTACGGTCGCTGCTGAAGAATTCATCACATATGAGAGGGAGGACCTAACTAGGACCAACTTTTTCAGTGGAATATCATGAATTTATGTTGGTCGAAGTTCTACCATTCAAGTAAATGAAAATAGAGGAACCAGGGCCTCAGGTAATAATTCTATTATGTAGTCCTCCTCGTTGTTGACCGTGTGAAAACGGGATCGTTGAATATTTCAAGCATGCTACGTGCTTTTTTTGCCGCGCTTCTATCTCTTTGATATTGTCACCGATATTTGAGACGTAGTCTCTCTATTTTCTTTCCGAAAAGTGGAAAGTTTAGAAGCCCTCCGAGAGCGTATTAATTTAATCCCTTCTCTGCCTCTTCTGTTTTCCCAGACTTCACAGAGAACGAAAACGTATTCATTCAATTATCTCTCTGATTATACCGGGTGAGTCAGAAAAAACGTGGGGCGTTTAGCAAGCCATATTTTGGTGAAAAACAAGTCAAATCGGGAGTGTTGAAGCTTCATATTGCAGAAGAAAGATTGAATTAGTTATAGAAATTTAGTTTGTTAAAATCGGTGATTTATTTCCTCATTTATTTGCGATTTTGTGGTATAGCCATTTTGGTAAAAAGTATCGCTAGTTCGCTACTAAAAGAACTTTCAGCTGGCTAACAATGACAATTTAAATGGCTAGTCCCCAAGGGATACGACACAAGTAACACTAGTTTTTCGTTTTGTGCTCTAACACAATGCATGCGTTGTTTCAATTTGTTGGTAGGGATACCGTATGTTTGTCATGGTTTAGAAGGTCACGCTTGCATGAATATGAATCTAATTGAGGCATATTTTAGCAATCTTGCGAAACACTATTTTACTAAAATCGCTTGTAATTATGGAACGGAAAGACAGATTTCAACCAAATAAATTTTCATATCATATGCTAGCCATCTTGATTATTTTCAAAATGGCGGCGTTTATATTTTTGTTGAAAGAATTCATGGAAAATTTTGAAAAAATTAAAATCATCGTAAATCCTAAATCAATAGAGGAAAAATTATACAATCTTCAAGAAAACCATAGTTTATGAAGGTCTACAATATGGTGGCAAGCAGAAATCCGTCGCTCTTCTGGTTTAGGATTTAGAAATTCGATGACGTCACAGCCTCAAATATAATAAATGCCGCCATTTTGAAAGTAATCAAGATATCAAAAAAATTCCACGGCAGATGTACAGGAAAGTAGCCTAAGTTCCTTTCAAGGCATTTAATTCAAAGAAAAATGTAACAGAATTTTACACCCACCTTTTTAAAGATTTGAGCCCTATGCTGGACAGCCAATTTTGTGCCTTAGAATAGCATTGCTAAGAATGCAAAGCAAAATGTCTTCCAACCACCAGTTGGGGCACGAACAATAACGCCGTAAGATCTTGAAGCAAGCATCCACGCGAATGCAACATTATTGTCTTTACCACGGCTCTGAGACTGTTTTCAAAAAATGCTGGGGAGAATAATCTCGAACTTGTTTACAGCTTTTATCCAAACGTGTCATCGGGAATTATCGCTGCCCCGACAGGTTGAGGCCGTTTTTCCAGGCTTTTGAAAAGTGAGGTTTATGGCTCGTAGTTTGAGCAAATAGGAAAATTCAATTCAATAAAGTTTAGGCGAAGACAAATCAGGTCATAAGCGAGGATCATCCCCTTTCTATTCATATCATGAGCAATGGGACACCGTATGAATGAATTGAATATACAATCACACTACTCTCGAGTCCGGAATAAACGTCCCCCCCCCGATTATTAATTTTTTGAAAAAATCCTCCACCCTTGAAATCCTTTATTTTTATCATTTTATATTAGGTATCCACGGTAGCCCCGTCAGTCTTGTGGACACTGCTTTACAAGGGGCGGTGCAAAAAGACTACCAAAGTAAAAACCTAATTTACAAATGTTGCTAACTTAAGTTGAATAGCAATAAAAAACTAATCATTTCCATAACAAAATTAAACGAAGCTAAATCAACAGAAAAGTGATATCAAACCCTCTGCAATGACTCGTTTAACCTTTTTTTGAAGGTAGGAAGAGTTGTTTGACATTCAGGCTTAATTTATTCCAAAGCTTAGGTCTACGAAATGAAATAGACTCTGCTCATTTGAGTTTGACGTTTTGAAAGTGGAACACGCAAGTCAGTTTCGGTGTTTCTCAGTCTCAGTGTATTATGAGCTGAGTTCTTTATAAACAGCTTGGACAGATATTCCGACCCCCCGTTTACATCCTTACTTCAGATACATCCTTACTTCAGACCCCCCGTTTACTAATTTCTACCTTCTTGAAACGAGAAACATGTGAAATCATCTTTCCTGAAATGTGACTCAAACTGTATTTTTCATTTTAAGAATTTTTCTGTGATAAATAACTTGTTTGTGTTGTTCTTTACAGTCAAAAAACACTTGTTGGTTCTAATGCCAGACCCCGCTTTTATCAAGATTCAGGAAATAGTCATCCCCCCTTTTTTCCAGACTCCCCGTTTATTAGGATTTGACAAATTTTCCACCCACCCCGTGTATTCCAGCCCCCTGTCTATTCCGGACTCGAGAGTTAACTTCCCTCTCTTTATATAATGTGATTTTCTCACTATGCAAAAAATAAAGCCAGGTCTTTCACTGTTGTATTGTTCGTCATCTATCACAGGGACGCGAAGGAGCTCGGGAGATAAGTCTATGCTTCAAGTTACCGGAGCTGCTTTTGCGTGTAACTAGGGATGTGATTGGGCTTAGGGACGGTGCAACATTTATTTTATAACATGGCCGGTGCAAAACGCAACAGGGCAACTACTTTTTTTGAGCTTGTGCAGAACGGGGTCAGCACTTTTTATTGGTCAAATAAGTACGGGGCAGTAACTTTTTTATGAGCTCAAGGTGCAATTTGAAACATAAAATTGTCCATTTTGAAGACGAAATTGCAAATCATGCAAGATGAGAAATGCTTAGAGATGTGTATAAAATGTTGTAGAATTTCCATGTCAATTGCCTGCAAGAACGGTCAATCAGTCACATCTTGTCGTCTTCAAAGTCAATATTTTGTTGACAAAGACTTGTAAGAACAAAAATGGATTTTGTAATGGTCATTAGCAAATTCATCTGTCGTACTGTATAACATCTAATGCTCACGAATACGGGGCAGATNCCTGCAAGAACGGTCAATCAGTCACATCTTGTCGTCTTCAAAGTCAATATTTTGTTGACAAGGACTTGTAAGAACAAAAATGGATTTTGTAATGGTCATTAGCAAATTCATCTGTCGTACTGTATAACATCTAATGCTCACGAATACGGGGCAGATACATTTTTTAAGAAAAAGGTGACGGGGCAGTTAGTTTTTTTGCAGTAATTTTATACGGGGTAAGCAGATTTTTTTGCAAGAATTTTTCTTCTCCACCAGCCATGTAATATAATAAATTTTGCACTGTCCCTTAATACCGTGGAAAACTGACTAGCTGTTTTGACTTGGATTTTGATTTTTGGTTCATTATAGTTGTAGTTTAATTTGTGTTTTTTATTTAGCACGTTGTACGTTGTAGATTCCTTTCTTCCACCCACGAATACAGCGTTGTGAAAGCGCTAGGCATTTAACAGACCGCTGCGCTGACGTAGGACGAGGCTGTAGGCGTAGGACGACTTAGGATGTAATTGGGCTTAAAACTCTGGAAACTGACCAGCTGTTTTGACTTGGATTTTTAGTTCGATGTTGATCAAGCAGCTGAAATCATGCTACAAAAGATAACCACGAGTCAAAATGAGGCAGAGACGTGTGAACGACAGCGGGAAGAGACACAAGAACAAATGTCCCCGATCTTAGAAGAAATTACTGTTTGAAATTGGCACGGTATGTAGACAACTTCGTCATTTCATGTATGCATATTTATATACATTTAACTGTTCAGAAACTTCAGAAGAAACACAACTTACCAAATTTAAGAAATGTGAAGTGAAGTTGCGGTTTTTAGCGCCAAGCGCTGGGATCGCAGAAGTAGAGTTTCTAAACGCAGGAGGAGACCTAATCGAGTCCGCGACCCTTTTTCGTGACGCTCAAGTGGCGGGGCTCGAATTGGGTTCGTACGGTTGGAACTCTGTCCGCCCGACTGTTCTGGCTGCAAAGTCAGATGATTACACCACTGCGATACAACTATTGATTTTAAAGTCTTAAGATATGTTTCGGGTAATCCTTATCTACCATCAGTTAGGATGAACGAGCGAACGAGAAATGTTGACTACAAATGAATGAAAAACTTTATCATTTTATCATTTAATCGCCCCACGGCAGTGGGGCCATTAAAGACTCCCCCGCGTAAAAATATTATGTTGTTGTTGTTGTTAGCAGACGGAGAAGAGATCTCAAATCGCAAGATTTTTCAAACAGGTTCAAAACCTGTTTGACAAGCCTGTTGCTTTGTTTCCTTGCAACAATTCAATAGAGACGTCATAAAGTTTATTTACGTCCATCATGGACTTTATTGAGGAAACTGCAAATTTCTTCTGTTATCTGGTACAAAGCGAGTCGGACAAAACAACTGAAATTGAAGACAACTGCAAACCAGGGGGTGCTCAACAAAATTCTTCTTCGGTCAGAATTAAGTAATGAAAAAAGGGGGGTTTTTTGTTTAAGATGTGCAGGCTAAAGCCTACAAAGTAGTCAGCAGAAATTTGTCAAAATAAAATTATTTACGATAAAATCTTGCCTAAATTTGGCATACGATTTTGAAAGATTTGCAAAGAGACTTAGTTGTTACTTATGGTAAAATAGTGGGGCGCCCCTAGTGTTAACTGATGGCTAGTCTATTTATGCAAATAAACCGTAAAGTCGATTCCAAATCTACCAACATTTCTCAACAAGATAGTGCCGACAGGACGGGTAGATTTATTTTACATTTTCGGAAAGATACCGGTTGCCAAAAAATAGACATTAAAAAAATCAACAGAATTATGCCTAACATTTCCTTTTGCCACGTTTTGCCATTGATTAAATTACTTTTAAGAGCAATCAAATTATTCTAATCTTGACTGTATGAAGTAACATCTTTAAAAACCTTATTCTGAAGCATACTCTTGAAGAGCATATGGCTCAAATCTTTCAACTCTTTAAAAAGGTGGGTGTAAAATTCGGTAAAATTTTTCTTTGAATTAAATAGCTTGAAAGGAACTTGGGGTACTTTGCTGTAAATCTGCCATGGAAATATTTTGATATCTTGATTAATTTCAAAATGGCGGCATTTATAATTTTTGAAAGAATTCATGGAAAATTTTGAAAAAAATTAAATCATCGTAAATCCTAAATCAATAGAGAAGAACGATGCAATCCTCAAGACAACCATAGTTTCTGAATGTCTATAATATGCTGGCAAGCAAAAATATGTCGCTCTTCTGGTGTAGGATATAGACATTTGATGACGTCACGGCCTCAAATATTATAAAAGCCGCCATTTTGAAAATAATCAAGATATCAAAAAGTTTCCACGGCAGATTTAGAGGAAAGTTTCCTGAGTTTCTTTCAAGCCATTTAATTCAAAGAAAAATGTAAAAGAATTTTACACCCACCTTTTTAAAGATTTGAGCCCTATGCTCTCTTGAAGAGACATCGTGATTCTTAACTAAAGTCCCAAACTTGCTATTTCCATCATCATTTGAATGTTGCTTGGCAGTGTGCACTCCTTTCCAGATATTAGGAACACATTTGAGTTTAAGTGAATTTCTTAAATGCCAAAACTTTATTTTGACTCTCTCGTCATAATTTCTGTTCTTGTGATTTGAGATTGTGCACCTCAGTTGGTGTTGATTCCACATGCTTTCTGAGACCACTTTACTCAACATTTTATAAGCATCATCATCATCATCATCATCATCATCCATCATCAATCATCCATCATCCATCATCCATCATCCATTTATTTACAGTAGGCAAACGAAATAATAATAACTCTAAAGCTACTTTAAAGTGAATGACCTGAGCCATAAGGCGCCAGTCTATAAATAGTACAAAGACAAACCAAAACATGTCATTGTGTTCTTTGGCTTTGCTTTCTTTCCCCACGCCTTGAATGATCAAATACAATAGGCTATTTATAAACCTATGAGATCTCATCTTTTAAGTCAGGTAATTCACTTTAAGCTACGACAGCCACTTTAAAGGGAATCTAAGCATATATAAGCTGTTGATAAAATAGCAGTACAAAAGACAATAGACCTTGACAAGGGCCAAACCATATTTGGGTAACTGATCTATATCAACAGGAAATACTGATATCTGATTGGCTAGAATTTGACCGCAAGTGGCTTGAGCCACTTTTATATGCTTTGATTCCCTTTAAGCCTACAAGTCATTCCATCGAGCAGAATGTTATTTTTAATATTTAGTTACTGATGTAGGTGATTGCGCTTGACTTTTGAATTATTTATGATGGGCAATGCTCCATTTTGGGGGCGCGAAAAATGTTAAGTTTCGTAGCTGAGACACTTGGCTAAGTGACATCAGCATAACGGGTGCAGCATTCTTTAATACCGTATGGTTACACAAAACTGCGTCAGATTTTGTTCGTAATCAACGAGTGGCAACTCACTTAAAGAATCTCGTACGCTTTTGAAAAATCCCAAAAAACCTTGAACATTTTCGAAAAATTTTTTAAATCTCCAAAAAATTATAGAAATCTTAGAAAAATCCGAAAAGTCTTTGAAATTCTCAAAAGTGGGATCAGAAAAATCCCAACAATCTCTCCAGATACATAATCAAAATTGTCTGCAAATTTATTTAATAATCGCAGCTGTTTCCAAAGAGTTGCGAAGAAATCGGTGAAAACGATCGTGGAATTATTTCTTCTGAACATTGTGCGCTAGTCTAATTGTGCGCATTGATAACACATGGATACGTATGTTTTTGATTGCGTCGTCAAGACAACAGCCTCGAAATCGAAATCGAAGTGAAAGGGTACTTGGTTGCGTAGAAACGGTAAGAAAAGGCACTATCAAGACCAGATCAAGATTTGATTAACCCTATTTTAACCGGGGGATGTTCCCCCCTACCAAACTTTTGTTAATACCTACTTATACCTACTTATATGATGATAGCTATAACGCTGAAACGTCTTGACTTTTATGGAATTCAAAACCCCCACGCGATCCCGAGATGCAACACGAACAGCGCATTCGCATTCCACTGCGGAATGGTCTATTAACTTAATTTTAACTAACAATCGATACCGAATGCTTCAAATGCAAAAATATAATCAAAAACATTTTCGGACGCTTTTAAAAGCAGCTCTGACAAAAAAGTTTCAGGCAAAAGTTTATCCGAAGTTTTAGCCATCTGAAACTTTTAACTGAGTGAGAACAGCGCGGATTTTAATCGTCTAGAAACACGTGGAATTATCAACACAGTAAGTNTAAAAGCAGCTCTGACAAAAAAGTTTCAGGCAAAGGTTTATCCGAAGTTTTAGCACAGAAGGACAAAAATTACTAAGCGCACAGGGGACAAAGAAAGACAATTTTTTTTACAAATTTTATTTGTAGCAACAATTATTTCCTGGTTTCCCTGTGGTTTTAGCCATCTGAAACTTTTAACTGAGTGAGAACAGCGCGGATTTTAATCGTCTAAAAACACGTGGAATTATCAACACAGTAGGTAATCATTATTTTGATTCAACTGAAATTTTCTGACTGACATTAATTGACAAAAAACGTCGATAGAAGTCTTTTGAAAGTAGTGACTGCGGGGCGTGGATCTCGGATAAATTATCTTTAGATAAACCTTCTTTCTACCTACCTAAACTGACTGTTTTTATCTCTAAAGGCAATCTCTTTAAAGAAGCTGATTGTGTAAGTTTTATAGTTAATGATGTGGCGGCAACGTTTTACTATGTTGCGATGCTGCTGTACGTATTCAGGGGTGGTCATGTCCTATGGGGACAGTGGTTCTAGGTCTGTCCCAAAAATTGGTTTTTTTCTCTCTGAACTTTGGGCTAGCTCGGTACTTAGAAGAATTGTTCTATGATATGTAAGGGTTTGATCCGCTGTATGATTTGGCATGGAACTCCGAGTCCCCTTCTTTTCTTTTGACTGTTTGTATGTTGTTGTCTTTTTGTTCTTTTGTTTTGAAGTTGGGTTTGTAGAGTTGTTTTTGCCGTGTTTGGTCTTGTGTCTTCCTACAGATGACCTTGTGTCAGATGACCTTGTGTCAGATGACCTTGTGTCAGATGACCTTGTGTCAGATGACCTTGTGTCTTCCTACGCCAAGAACGGTACAGTACTGATGTATCTATATTAGTTAGCTTTTATTTATCATGAATAGAAAAAAAATTCTTCTTTGATCCAAAAAGTTTAAAAACACTTTAATTATGAATTATGCTTTGAGAACTACTACTTGTGCAGAAGCGACAATCTGAAAGGATGCTGTCGACATTTACAAGAGACTCCTGAAAAACTACTAGTGCACAAAATACACAAATCTGAAAAAGGTATGCTACTTACACCTGTCTGTAATCGCCTACACGTAATTAAAATGGACTTATCGGAAGAAAACGACCATCTTCGCACGTCAAACGTGAGAATTTGAGGTTTCAGCCGCAAATCTGCGCAAATCCGCAAAAGTATAAAACGCACCTCATGTTTGCATTCAGTGCACATCAAGATTTTCGTATGAAGTCAAGATCAATCATTCATGAGTTCAATTGCCACCAACAAATATATTGTGACGGTCATTGCCTTCTGGAGTTAATTTTTTGCTGTAAGTGCCAGGTTATTTATACTGCTATGGAGTTTTATGCAGTTCTGGTTGCAAATTTAAGATTTGCACTTGCCTGGTGGCTATTATTCTTGTAAACGCTTTCAGATCACGAAGAAGTTATGCGCATTTTCATCAACCCACAGATTGCGGTTTTGTTTATAAGATCTAATGCCACTAAGATTTGGTATGTATCATGTATATAGTATGATTTATTTATTTCAGTTCTTTATTTAGTTTATTTATTATTTATTTAATTTATTTAAAGTTTGAGTTCTAAGATATAACGGACTTTTTCTGGTTCCCTTCAGAGTTCGATAAGCCAAGATCAAACGGTATACTTGTTTCTAAATAATTACTTTCTACTTTGTGACATACTTTTTTAAATTTAAAAGAAGCAAGGAAATTCAAGTTACAATAATAAAACTTAAATATGGAATGAAAACGTGTAATTTGGTAGCCTGTTTTCGTGACTATTCTTATCAAAGACGCCTGCAATTATTATTACCTCAAATATTTCGCTGCCGATCGGCAGCCTTAAATTCAGTTCAGTTCAGTGCGGTTCAGTTCAGTTTTCATATTTATACCAGAAATTAAACTTGTATTCATTTTAAACAGGCTTTGTAGTTTATGGCCCTAACCCTGAGCCCAAAAGACCTAGATTAGCTGTATTTCATCTGTCCATTTTTATACTGGCTTCTACAACCGTTCACAATATACTGCAATCTTCAACGTTTTGTTAGGCACCCGGTACTTGATTTGCTATCTTACCATACTAGTTGAGTCCGAACAACTTGATTCACCGGCCAACTTACAATTATGAGAACTGCCAGGCAGTTTTTTATGATTTCATCTTCGTTCATTTGTAAGTAGAGAAGACGATTAGTTTTTGGAATTTGATGCCGTTTCAATTTTCGGTGTGCCGGTCGCGTCGGTCTTAATGCCCTTTAATAACACTTCAGAATGAGTTAGAAAATATTACGAAAGCTGCCTTTTTGGCCTTAGAATATCGACTAGAAGAGCGGCTATCCTTCAGGAAAACATAGACCTATGATTTAATTGTTCTATATCAAGTAATTTTTATCTGATGTCTGTTTTCGCACGGTATATTATTCATATGCGGTTGAGGATTTCCAAAGGACGAACACATCATATCACTCGTTTACTAATTCGTCTTAACAGCAGGCTTTAGAGGACTGTCGTATAAGGAACAGTCTACTCTCTTTTCTTAAATCTCTGCTCTACTGAAGCTAAAAGTGATTTCATCAAACGGCAATTGTTTTGCCGGCTGGTCTGCACTTTAGCGGACCAGCTTTCAATATCGGTACATTATGTGACATGGGGTAAGGGTTGGGTTAGGTTTTGGAAAAGGGTTTTTAGTTAGGGTTAGCTCGGGTTTAAGTTAGGTTAGCTAGGGTTAGTTAGGGTTAGTCAGGGTTAGTTAGTATTAATTAGGGTAAGGCAGGGTTTAGTTAGGATTAGTAGGGTATTGGCCAAATTCGTTTCTGAGAGATATGACACAAATCTGGTCCGCTAAAGTGCAGTCGTCCCGTTTTGCCTACTACTAGGCTTCTTACTCTCGAGTCCGGAATACTCTCGAGACATCCCCCCCCCTTATAGTTTTTTTAATCCAACCAGGACATCCTTGCCCCACGCCCCCGTTTATTAATTCGAGCTTCTTGAATTGTAAAACATGTGAAATGTTTCCTTAATTTTGATTCGAACTGTAATTTTATTCTCAATAGTTTTTTTATGATTCGTAAGTTGTTTTTGATATTCTACCGGGTGTCCCTAAAAAGTACTCCTCTTTAAAAAATCATCAAAGCTCGATGGTCAAACCTATGATGAAATTTTCTTTTTAATTTGTTCAATGACCTAAGAATGTTTAAAGACGATGAAATGTTTGTTTTCGATACTTAAAGGTTTAAAAAGTACACATTAAAAACTTATGTTGAGCTATACTTTGTAAGAAAAAAGTAGTCAATCTTGCCTAAGAGCCCAAATTTTCAGATTTTTTATTATCGTTGAAGTCTCCAATAATAGTGTGCGTTTCTTTCAGTCATTTATGACCAAATAAGAAGTTTACTATGCATTAAGAAATTGACCTGGTAATCATCAGTGCTTTTTTACAGTATGATTCAAAACCAGGCAGCCCTAAAAACTTGCTATTTTTCAACCAATTACAAGATCAACTATACCTGGGAAAATACTTTGGTCCTTGATCTACTTGCCAGAAAAAGAAATTTTAAGATGTACACTAGCACCGTTCTTAAGTTTTCATCACTCAGGGGATTAACGGACTTCCGTTCAGTGTACATGGTCTTTTTTGCCAAATTTTCTTGAGCAAAAATTTAAACAAAGATGAAAGAGACCGCTTAAGCAAGTTGAGCACCCTCAGGAGGTGCTCAAAGTTCTCAAAATGCGCATTTGTGGTCGTTAAGGATTAACCTCTATGCCAGAAGGGCAAACAGGGCATCTCAAATTTAACTTCGTTGCATTTGACATCAATGCTATCTAAAAAGAGATGCTCCTGCCTTGTTTGTTGCAGAATATATGACAAAGACAAACATCGATAGGTTGCTTACTAGCTAGTGCTTTCATGTTCTAGAGGCTGTGCACTGCACCCTGAAGAACGGCGATTCTGCCCCTTGTTTATTCGTATCGCAGACGACCCCATAGAGGAAATGACGAATCCAACATGATAACATTCATATACAGGTTCTGGCTGCCATTGAATGGTGCCCAAAACTTGGAAGGAGCGATTCTGAAATCTGGCTCACTCTGTCTAAGTTTTTGTGTGCAATTGTCCACTATCATTTGGTGAAACAATCTCCACCCCGAAAGTTGCTCTCTGGTAGCTGCACAATTGTGGGTCTTATCGTAAAATCAGAAATAATGTTGGCATCCCTATTGTTATGTCTGTGGATTTTATTGGTTGCTCCTTTTCCTTTTGCGAAATTATGTTGTCATCTATTGGTCCTGGAAACCAGAAGAGTGTTCAACCATTTGTTTGCATCCAAGAACAAGTGACTGAAAAGAACCATGAAATGTCGTGAAAAGGGTATAACATGAATTCAGTTGATCCAGTTTTACCATAAAGTGATGCATTTTCATTTGTCATTGATTTGTATGCCTATGGTGTGATGGAAATAGGCCATCTTGCTCTTTCTTCCTTGTTCAATGAGTAAATTGAGAACCCAGATGAAAGGAAATGTGAACAAACTATGGTCAATTTATGACCACACAGGTATCCAGCTAAGGATGCTGTGAAATCAAGCATTTTGAGCCGGAAAAGAGAAACTTGAGGTTTTCTTCGAATGCTAATTGCACTTTTAAGCACTAGTGTACATGGGGCCTAAGCTACCAAAGTGTGTCTCAGATTCTTTAAAGTCCTTTCCTTGATAATACACGCTGTCACAAATTTGCAAATAACTTCTCTGCCCTCGCACAGACACTCTTTGACACTCTTTGCTTGCCTGAAGCTGCTCTGGTAGTGTGCAAAATGTGGAGCCATTTGCAAAATGTGGTTCCTAGGGTACAAAATAGCTTTTTCGTACCTGCACCTAGTGGATTTGTAAGTCCTGAAAAAAGGGAATTTTACTGATGGTACTTCAAATGTAAACATTAAGGTCAGATAAGCCACTCTGTAATCCGGGTCAAGCAATTACGGCTTAAAAAGCGATTGATACATTTAAACAAAGGAATCGATACTAATAATGTGGTTTTATCTTTGTTTTCTAGCACACGACCGGCTTAATAGGTCAAAAAGCTAGGATTAGAATTTAAACCTATTTCTAAACCCATTTCTAGGCCTATTTCTGTGCTTCCAGTAATTTCTCGACTTTTCGAGAAGCTAATTTTCGACCAGCTTTATGACTACCTTTATCGAAATCAGCTCATCTTTCCCCTACAGTCAGCTTTCAGGAAACTACACTCAGTCTTAACGTGTCTGCTCAAAAGCACAAATGACTGGTATTTGAATATTGACAAGGGGGAGTACACCGCTGCAGTTGTTATCGATCTCAAAAAAGCTTTCGACACTGTGGACCATGGAATATTTCTGGAAAAATTGGACCACTATGGCGTCAAGGGTAAGGAATTGAGCTGGTTTCGGTCCTACCTTTTCAACAGGAAGCAATTTTGCAGGGTGAATGGTCATTCATCTGTAACGGAAGGGATATATTGTAGAGTCCCGCAGGGCTCCTGCCTAGGACCCTTACTTTTCCTAGTTTATGTAAATGACCTCCCCTACAGTTTAAAGACTTCTGATGTGGCAATGTNTTCAGAATATTAGTTGACCTTGTTCAATAAGTAAATTTTCAGATTTCTTTTGAATAATATTTTTGATGAGGCATTTCTGAGTTCTGCAGAAAGTGTATTCCAGAGTTTGGCACCGAGGTAACGTAACGATTTTAGACCATATTGAAGGCTGTTTTTTCGAGTCAGGTATAAATCTCCTTGACTGGCCTGTCTAGTGGAGATAAGTAAACTGCAGTACTGCATAGAATGAGGCCCAAGGGAATACAAGGTATATAAGCAAAGAACGAGGTTAAAGTTATCACACGTCGATAGTGATTCTGTAAGTAAGACTTACAACCCCACCTCGCCCTCCCCTCCTTCGGAACCTTGCTATTTGATGATATTTGATGAGTGGTTTTGTTTTGGGAGCTCGACATCTGGCTCAGAATCGCTAGACTGACCATACTGTACTATGGCCTACTATAAGGTATCAATTGTTGGTTGTATCTTAGCGTTAGTTATAAAGTAGTGTTGATAAGTAAATAAAGTTATTTTCGATTGAGTTAGACGAATTAGAAAATAAGTTTAAATTCGTTAAGACTGAAAGACGTAAAATTAAACGCCTTGGATATGTTGGCTGTTCATATGAACAAGAGTATCCAATTTTTGAAAGACGTTATTCTGATACAGGGAATCAGGGAAGTCATGAGATAAAAAACGTTCCAGCTGTAAAACGTTGCAAGAAACATGTAAGGGTGTGTTTGATTGGTAATTCCAAACCTTCCAAATTCTGAAGGGATTCTGAAAACAGAAGACTTCGCAGAAACGGAAATATAGTTCCCAATCAAACACAACAATCTTGAAACAGTAGGTTTCGGATTCACCACAAGGGTTTGCTGATGAAAGCGAGAATTTCTCCAAAGTCTGCCAAACCTTCTGCTTTTTGGAGCAGAAGGTTTAGAAGGACTTCCAAACCTACTAAACCTACCGCTATGAGAATTTTTGAGTCAATCAAATACAAATTCCGAGTCTGCCAAGTCTACCGTTTTCAGAACTCGTACCAATCAAACACACCCTAAAAATTCCATCGTAGTTCTTTCATTATCGTTGCTTAAAAATTGGAAATAAGGATAGTCACTAAAACAGCATTGATTGTTTCATTCCAAGATTTTCTAGTATCAGGCTCAAGAGAAAGGGGCATATTAAACAGGGGGCTTAAAACAGGCAGCGTCTTCATAGAGCTTTTACGGTATGCAGAAGGAAACCACACAAGATACTTTTCATTCCGTAGAATTTATTCCTCAATGGCACCCGGTTTATACTAAAGCGGAAAGTTAAATATCCGTATAAATTGTTTGTGGATAGGTCTTATATTTACATGAAGACCATTGATCCTCTATCTATTTGCTAGACTTTCCGGATTGATATTTCTCTACTGCCGGGTAAACAAGGCTGTCAGAGCCTTTGTTTGCTTGGTCTGGATGAAACCAGCAACATCACGACATTGCTGCTTTCCACAAACATGTTCCTCTATCTGTTTGCTAGACTTTCCGGATTGATATTTCTCTACTACCGGGTAAACAAAGCTGTCAGAGCCTTTGTTTGCTTGGTCTGGATGAAACCAGCAACATCACGACATTGCTGCTTTCCACAAAAATGTTCCTCTATCTATTTGCTAGACTTTCCGGATTGATATTTCTCTACTACCGGGTAAACAAGGCTGTCAGAGCCTTTGTTTGCTTGGTCTGGATGAAACCAACAACATCACGACATTGCTGCTTTCCACAAAAATGTTCCTCTATCTACTTGCTAGACTTTCCGGATTGATATTTCTCTACTACCGGGTAAACAAGGCTGTCAGAGCCTTTGTTTGCTTGGTCTGGATGAAACCAACAACATCACGACATTGCTGCTTTCCACAAAAATGTTCCTCTATCTACTTGCTAGACTTTCCGGATTGATATTTCTCTACTACCGGGTAAACAAGGCTGTCAGAGCCTTTGTTTGCTTGGTCTGGATGAAACCAACAACATCACGACATTGCTGCTTTCCACAAAAATGTTCCTCTATCTACTTGCTAGACTTTCCGGATTGATATTTCTCTACTACCGGGTAAACAAGGCTGTCAGAGCCTTTGTTTGCTTGGTCTGGATGAAACCAACAACATCACGACATTGCTGCTTTCCACAAAAATGTTCCTCTATCTACTTGCTAGACTTTCCGGATTGATATTTCTCTNTGAAACCAGACAACATCACGACATTGCTGCTTTCCACAAAAATGTTCCTCTATCTACTTGCTAGACTTTCCGGATTGATATTTCTCTACTACCGGGTAAACAAGGCTGTCAGAGCCTTTGTTTGCTTGGTCTGGATGAAACCAACAACATCACGACATTGCTGCTTTCCACAAAAATGTTCCTCTATCTACTTGCTAGATTTTCCGGATTGATATTTCTCTACTACCGGGTAAACAAGGCTGTCAGAGCCTGTGTTTGCTTGGTCTGGATGCAACCAGCAACGTCACGACATTGCTGCTTTCCACAAAAATGTTTGTATTGCTTCGTATCTTTCTAGCTTTCCTGCTTTGAACTAAGTCATCGTCAGTTTGCCAAGAATGAACATCAAATCAAAGGAAAGAATGCATTATTATTTAAAAAGTTCACTGCTTGAATATCATTTGAAGAGCTAAACATATCGTTGAACAACCGAATTATTTGATGTATCGTATGTCTCAAAATACTGTAAACAAATAAATCAAGAAACGAGTGTTGTTTTGATACAAAGATTAACATCCCTTGTCTTGTTCCAAATGTTAACGAATTGTTTCATTAGAAGGATTGCTTTTTATTTTGAAGTTTCTTTGTTTTTATCAAACAAAGTACTAATGTGTAGGGGAGAGTTTGGCTTGTTGTCATAGGAGTTCGTTGTCACTGTATTGAATGCTTTGATTGTTTTTGTTTTTGCTGTAGAAGAAGCACCTCATAACTTTGATAATTTTGATAGTTTGTATCAGAAGTTTCAGTGCCGAATTTCAATCTGGTGAAACTCAATGATTCTGTGATGGCATATAAGATTTAAAAAAGGTTGAGCCCGGAGAGCTTTCGGATGGGATAAGTTTCAATATAGATCCGCGCATACTCAAAATTACGAAACAAGGAATTGTAAGTATCTCCAGATTCCCAGGCTTAAAACAGAACATGCCAAAAAAGGATTCCACTATTCTTCCTTAAAGACTTGGAACCATTTCCCAGCTGATATTAGAGAAATCCCAACACTCGTGCGCTTCAATAAACAATTAAAAGCGCACCTGACGAGGTGAAAACGCTGGAGCTACACTGAAACACCACCCCCTTGAAGACCAGCGCATTATATTTTAGATCTTACTTTTTTTTCATTCATTAGAACAATTTTATTAGGATTTTATTAGAGTATTGCGATTTCTTTTTACTAGCTGAAAGGTGTTATCGTGTCTAAATAATAATAGGGATGATGATGATGATGATGCAACTGAGATATGATTGGATTCTATTGCGGCGTATTGCCTAAAATCTATTTTCATAAAAACCTGTTCGGACAGGAATAGTTTTATATGCTATTCTGGTAGCTGGATGAGTAAACAATTTGCAGGGCTACAACTTTTTAATCTTGATTAATTTTCTGAAAGTTATGGCAATTAAAAATAATTTTTTCGGCTAAGCTTCCCCAAAGATAGTTTTCGTTCTTAATGTAGACGATACACAGTGCTTGCTGTACAAAATTAAAAAGGCTAACTTGAAAAGATTTCTGACAAACGCCTTGCTCAAATGTTTAGATAGTTGTGCACATAAATCTTCATACATGTGTTAAATAGCCTGTTTTCCAGCCCACAGTGTTAAAGGGCTCTCAAGAAAATGAAGACTTCGTTTGGCTTTGGGTCAGATGGCATTGCAAGCCATGTCATTAAAGGGTATTTCCACTTATCTCACATTCTCTATGTATGATTTATAATCTGTCGATTGAGTCGGGAATATTTCCTGATAGCTGGAAGATTGCACGTGTTGCCCTCATCTTTAAAAGTGGATCAACTGAGGATCGATCGAATTACAGGCCAATCTCTGTCCTACCTGTAGTTTCGAGGTTGTTTGAAAAGCTCATTTATGATAAACTCTACTACAAGTATCTTGATCCTAACAGACATTTATTTGTAGATCAGTATGGCTTCCGTAATTTGCATTCGGTTGTCTCTTGTTTACTGACCTGTAACAATGATTGGTACGTAAATATTGACAGGGGGTATACGGCCATGATTTTCATTGATCTAAAGAAAGCCTTTGATACAGTCGACCATCAAATTCTTCTGAATAAAATGCATCATTACGGAGTCGATGGTCTTGACAATCAGTGGTTTAGCTCATACTTAGATAATCGCAGGCAGTTCTGCAAGGTCCACGGCGCGTCACCTCCGATCCTGCTGAAATTAAAATAGGGGTACCTCAAGGTTGTTGCCTTAGACTGCTTCTATTTTTGATTTACATTAATGACCTACTTTTTGCATTAAAAAAAGGCAAAAGCGACAATGTATGCGGATGATACAGCAACTTCGTTCTCTTAGGATAATATAGAAGAGATAGATGCTGCTGTCAATGGGGAACTTGCCTGCCTTGAGAAATGGTTACAGGGTTACGTGGTTCGGTTAAGCGCCAGACAAGAAGCAAAGGAAAAGAATTAGCGCTGAGATGTCTTATTGGATCAATTAGATATTTTTATTTCCCTTGTTTTGGGGGAAGTTAAAGTAAATCAACTGAGTTAAAAGCAGCTTAGCTAGGGAGTTTCGCTAAATTTTGTATTTGATGTTCTCGATAAAAGAAGACAGTAGGAACATAAGTGGCACGTGGGCTTCTTTCGTTCTATTTTTAGGCTAGATCGCTACATCTCCGTTCATTTAGGCCCCTATCACACTGCTCCGCATGAATACGAAAAAGGAGCAAAACTTATCCATTTTTGCCTTGCGTTCACACTGCTCCGCTTTGAAATCGAAGCTTTTCGAATACGCTGATGAAAACGGATAAATTGGCAAACAATGCGTTTGAATACGCTCCGTTTTCAGTGTGAACGCCAAATTCGGAGACATTTGAATAAGCTTCGTATTCCTTTGTGCAGGCTGTCGATTACAATGGCCTACAAACTCGGGATTGGTGCCTTTTTGGCTGCAACTAATAAAAGCCTTTAATATAAAAAGGGGGTTGATAACACCGTTTTGTGGAGCAGTGTGAAATCCTATCGTATTCTAGCGTATTTATCTGAAAACGGAGCAGTGTGAACGGTCGGTGTTTTTAACAACAACAACGAATAAAAATTAACATGGAAATATGAACGTAGCCTTACTTTAAGTGAAATGTTTAATGAAATTCGAAGTCTTTTGCTTAGCCCGACCCTAATCTCATCATAATCCCATGGGTTTTAAGCGTGGAAAGGATTCCCATGACTTATTATCTTGTCAAGTCTACCCAAAAAGTCAAGATGGATAAATTCTCATACTTTCAAATGACTCAAGAGGTGCAACAATAAAAGGCACGTTGAATAACGAACATTTCTCTGATTCTTTGTGTATTGAGAAATATCACACGAGAACTTTCACATAAAATCATGTTTAAATTATTCTAAAAATGATCAAAATTCCATAGATGTGGAAATACCCTCCTTCTTTACGTAATCACGAGAATTTAGACATCTGTCACATGTCTTGGAAAAACTCCCCGCTATAAATGTCAGGAATTCGTACCCACAATTTCTCAGTATAGTCTATAGCATCCAGAGACGTAATAGTTTGTCTTTTTTTTCGCTCCTAATTTTGCAAGTTTATATTTTTGGTTATCAAGAGAAAAACATGGTATAGAAAGATGCGTTTTAGTCTTCAGAGAGAATTCCTCATGTTAAAATTTCTCTTTTATGATTTGAGATGCATATGAGTGCCGATATGCTAGCACGAGCTGTAGGAAACTCCGAATTAAAAATATGATTTACATATATGATACAACGAGCCTTTCTAGTTTATTTTCGTTCCTGATATATCGAGGCCAATTTTTAATCCCCACTCGTCTCGTGGCAGATTGACGTGCCCTAGAGCCATTATGCCACTAGGAGTTTCCGTTTGAGTGAAAATTTACCACACCATGGAATAAGGCTGATAGCTAATAAGGTAGCTCTCATTCGTATTCAAAGCTCTCCCGCAGATTAAAGGCTGAGTCAAAGAATTGTGACGCATTTCCCAATTTATAGGGCGTTTCACAGTTTTTAAACGTTTGCCACAAAGAAGAAAGGCCTATTTCATACCCTATTTCACACTGACAGAGTTGAAACAGCTTTATCTAAACTAAGGGCTGTAGGAAACATTCGGATTTGTCTTTAGAAAATGTTGTGGTCATAGGTCGCGGCTTGAAGCACGGGCTTTAGGAAACTCTGAATTAAAGATTAGATTTTCCGATGATACATCGAGCGTTTCTTCATTTTCATTTCAATCTTGATACATCGAGAGCGAAGCGCGCGGCAGAGTGACGTGACCTAGAAATGGCTCTAGGTCACGTCACTCTGCCGCGCGCTTCGCGCTCGATGTATCACGAATGATCTTCCATTGGCTCTCCATAAATGTAATGTGACAATGTATGCTGATGATACAAATATTTCATATGCTTCTAAAAACATCGAAGAACTTAATACTACTTTGAATAAGGATCTCGATAGTCTAAATAAATGGTTGCAGGGTAATAAACTGTCGTTAAATGTTGTAAAGACGTAGGCGATGGTTATAGGTTCTCAACCAAACTTGAAGAAGATTGCTGAAAGAAAGTAGACACTCCATCTTTCTCTATTGGAGGTTCTGATATAGATCTAATTAAAAATGTGAAATATTTAGGAGTTCAACTTGACAGTAATCTTGATTGGGATCAGCACATGAAAGTTTTATGTGGCAAAGTATCTCGTGCTATAGGCCTTTTGAAGTATGCTAAGAAATTCGTACCGAAAGATACTCTGATACAAATGTACCGTGGCATTGTCGAGCCACATTTTCGTTACTGTTGCTCAGTGTGGGGAAGCTGTGGCGAAACTAAATTGCAAGCTTTGCAAAAATTGCAAAATCGGGCTGCAAGGATTGTCTCGAATAGCAGTTATGATACATCTGCGACCCTTTTGATTAAGAACCTTAAATGGCTTACTGTCACTGACATGATAAAAAGTGAAACAGCTACGGTGACGTATAAAGCATTAACTGGCCTTGCACCTAGCTATCTTTCTAATTTGTTCACAAAGAATTCTGACCGTAATATTGATATTAGTTTGCGAAATGCAGCCACTGATCTCTATATCCCCAGGATGACAACCTGCAAAGGACAGAAAGCGATATCTTTTCGTGGTGCAAAAACTTGGAATCAGCTTCCCTTGGAAGTAAAACAAGCAAACTCGCTTACTTCTTTTAAAACCCATCTAAGAAGCCATTTGCAGGCTTCCGTTTAAACATTTGTTGGAACTTTAAGTCCCATTCACCAGTTTTAATTTTTACTAGGTTTTTTATCACGTGTACTTTAGTTAGATGTTAGCATTTGTAATTAATTTTGATTAGATAAAGTAAAATATTTTAATTTTGTAAGTTTTTAACACGGCCCCCTGTAAAGCAGTCTTTGATTGATGGGGCCACCGTGTATAAATAATTAAAAATGAANTAACACGGCCCCCTGTAAAGCAGTCTTTGATTGATGGGGCCACCGTGTATAAATAATTAGAAATGAAATGAAATGAAATGAAAGTGGCATAATGGCTCTAGGTCACGTCAATCTGCCACGCACAGCGTCTGCTGGGTCAACCGTCGAGTGGCTACTAAATAACAGGAAGCCGCTGTGAAAACATTGTAGCTAATTTAATCTTAAAAGTCGCAACCTATGACCACGATATTTTCCAAAGACAAATACGAATGTTTCCTACAGCCCGTGCTTCAACTTGCCAGTGTGAATGGAAAATTAGTTGTGAAAACTATTTTGTTGAAATCTGTCTTGTCATTCGATAGCTATGAGCGATTTTATTAACCCTATTCTATCCGGGCTCTTTGGGTCAGACCACAGCCCGGTGGGGGGGGGGCAAAAAATGCCCCCTAATTATCTCCGAAACAATAATTGCTATGCCATTGTAACTTTGTACAATAGTAATTACATCTATTAGAAGTCTAATTATAGAATCTGAAGCTAATTGGTCACGTGGTTTGTTGCCAGGCAACCAAACAATAGGACTATGTCGCATATAAGCTTAAGTACTGGAAAAATAAAAAGTGCTAATTAGTTCGAATTTTAATGAATTAAAGGTCAACAAACTACTTAAAAGCAAAGAAAATATGATTGTCTATCGATTGATATCAAAATTTTGAAATTTTGTCTTCTTTTGTTAGAAATATGACGTCATCAATATGAATGACGTCATATAATCTATATTTTGCTGACGTCAGCAAATATAAATAACATATATATATCAAATGAAAGTACTCTGAAAGGGGAATCGTTTGGTAGCAATCGTGACTTAATCGAAGCTAAAACAAAGAATCTATGACTGTTTTTGTGATTTTCTTTGTTACCACTCTCCAAATATGGGCATCTCCTGGTCATGTGACTTTAATTATGACAATGAAAAGTTTATAATTTAATTGCCAATTAAATAATAGGATAAGTCAGAACGTTTTGGCTCTCTATCCTCTTTACTTTCGGCTTTATTGTAGAAAGTTTGGTTGGGGGGCATTTTTTGTCCCCCCCGGGTAGAATAGGATTAAGATCATGTTTCGCAAGATTCCTGAGATCAGGCTACTACAGACGATTGCGTCTGAAAGAATTCAAGTAATATGATTGGTCAATTTATCATGGAACGCAAAGGATCACAGGACAAATTTCCTGACGACATCTTTAGCGCGAGCCGCTATTGGAGTCATTTTTCATGCATGTGTAATCTTTCTTCAGAAAGATATCAAACATACAATTATACCAAAGAATTGAAACAAGACTTTCTGCTTGGGCACAACAGATGCAACTATTTTTAGTGTCATTTATTTCCTAGGGGCTGCTGATTTCATCTTACAAATTATAATTTGATTTTACACATAATTTGATTAAAATTATAAAATAATGTTATGTTATAATATAAGCTTGTAATATTACGAGTCTTTGTTTGGGCGATAAAGGGGATACCAGTTAATATAAGTTGACAGCAGCGATAGCAAGGACAAAAATCATCAGTGTAAAGGATGCACATTTGTCATTCTGAAAACTTGTAAAAATTTGATCGCCGTTTTAATCAATAACATTCACGTTTATATATTTCTTGATCAACACCGAACTATTTATAATTGTGGTTATGATTTAACCTACTGAAAATGTTCCCGACAGACAGAAGACAATAATGAGTTATTGTTGAATGCAATCTTACTTTAATCCAAGACAGGTACCTTAAGTTAGTGGTAAATATAAATCATGTAGTTATGTTGTTTTAGATAAATTGACTGGATGTGTTGTTTTATTTATTTGTAGAGCATTCGCCACAGAGACATACAAACCGCATTCCAAAGTTTGAATGCAGTTTACAAGAAGTTTTGAATGCAGTTTACAAGAAGTTTGAATGCAGTTTACAAGAAGTGCATTAGAGAACTTTGTGTTTATAAAGAGAAGATTTAAAAATGGAGAATATAAATAAATTAGCAAGATTTTAAAGAAACAGCAGAATTAAAAACAACAGCAAGAATATAAAGAGACCAGCCAAAATTTAAACAACAATTTCAAAGAGGCAACAAGAGTTAAAAACCATTTTATATATTCTCAAGAACATCATACGTGACAGTCATCAAAATGCTGAATACAACCAATGAATTATTCCCAAACACTTCTAGCAGGCCAACTCCCACAAACAAAACAGATGCTACTATGTCCGGATGGAAACCTACACCCCAATTGAAAAATGTCCTTATTGCAATTTATGCCGTCGTTTTTGTGATGGGTGTGTTTGGAAATGCCATGGTTTGTTATATCCTTGGGGTGAAGAAAAGACGAAAAAGGCAATTTGACATTTTGTTGATTTCATTATCAATCGCTGATTTGCTTGCTTCGTTTGCTGGGCCTATCACAATGATTGCTGATTTAGCTGGTGATCACCATGTTTGGTACTTCGGAGCATTTCTATGTAAAGTTCTTCCTGCGATATCGCCTATTACGTTATTTGCATCTTCTTGGACATTGGCAATGATTTCTTGTGATCGATTCAGGTAACTTGTTCACTTTACTGTATTCTTTTTATACACGATTTGAAAAATTGTATAAAATGTACACGAAGACACGAAGGCAGGCTTTGTAACACTTGCATCCATTCTGTTCTATTCGAATACTTAAGCGCCATTGACACCCAATGTCCTTTGCGGGCAGACTACAATTGCAGACTGTATACAAAGATATTGATAATAGATAAAATATAAGCCTTGGATATAATGATTAGACGTTTCGGGCATAACCCTTCATCAGTAATGTATCTCCAAAATTTTCGGGAATAACCCTTCAATCAACAATTGCAGACTGTCTGAAAATCAAATTTTGGCCTCAGCGTGAAATATGGATCCACACTGCAGTAGTTGAACTGATAGAAAAGTTGGAGTTTAGTCGATTTTTCTATCAGTTCAACTACTGCAGTTTGGATCCATACTTTCCACTGAGACAAAATTAGATTTTCAGACAGCCTGCAATTGCAGCGTACCCGCAAAGGACCCTGGGTTGCAATGGCTCCTTAAGGCTCAGCTTCTGATAGATACATGCAATTCCTAGTTCAGATTTTTAGATATATCGTTCCACTGTCGACATGTACTCACTTCTTTACTTAACAAACCCTTTTCGCGTGCAGCATGATTGAGTTAGCCATCAAGGTTTCACGTCAATTTTGTCATTTAATTCATTTACATTTACGGCTTGCATAATCAGCCATGAACATCCCTTTGCTTGCAATAGAGGATCACTTGCGTTGGCGTAATAACCCAAGGCAACCAGTACTCGTCTCTTCTCTTGATGACCCTTTTCATATACACAGCAGGTGAGATAGCCATACAGGCTTCATAGTATCTATTTCAACTTTCTTTGTTTCCATTTGCAACTTGATTAATCGGTCGTAGAAATCCTATTATTTGCAGTGATCACTCGATTCGTACTGGCATGTCAATGAAAGTAAACTAATGCTATTCTTATATAAAATCTTTCCTTGTTGCGAAGAGCAGTCAACGGGGTAGGCTATCAAAGGGGCTGTATAAGCTAAACTTCCCTAACCCATGACTTTCTCTCCCTAATGCAGGCAAATACCAGCAAATGCATTGCAAATGAAGATATTTTCTGCAGGTTTGAGCTCCGTAGCCAGTGCAATCAGATTTTTCGTGCCATCAACGATTTTTGAGATACAACTGGATTACGAGCGACACAATTGATTGATTGATTGATTGATTGATTGATTGACTGACACGTTTTAGATACGCTTAGCCTAAACACACGAAATCCCGCTTGTGCAGGCTTAAGAAATTCTATGACACGCCTCTTTTGTTACTAAATCTTGTGCAGCCGCTTCAAGGCTCTTGAAGTAGTTTTAACGTGCTTTCCTTAAAAGGCTTGATATGATTTGGAGGCTTTTTAAGTCAGTTGTTAAACGATTCCAACTGTAGCTCCCATGCACAACAAGTTTTTTTTACCATTTGCTTTTCTTTCCTTTTTTCGCAGGGTAGTCACAAGAAAAACCAAAAAAGATTTGGATGCAAGATTAACAGCCGTAGAATTAGCCATTATCTGGTCATCAGCAATTGCCGTCACAATACCTTATATTATCGGGTCTAAATTCATCAATCCACATTGCAGCACTTATGCTATCTGGGATAAAGACAAGTGGGTGATATATGTTGGATTCTGGGTCGTACTTGGCTGGGGAATACCATTGATAGTCATCTCTCTTTTCTGCTGTATGGTATTACGTAATCTAAAGCGTAGAATGTCACGTCGATGCGATGCGAAGATACAGAAAAAGCGTGTTCAACGCAATCGAAGAGTCCTAAAGATGTTTCTGATCGTCGTCTTTTCGTTTTTCTTCTTTACAACGCCATACGCAACGTTTTATTTTGTAGTCACTTATGTGGTGTATTTACGGCCGGGTGAGATGGACATGAGACTTGTCCAAGAAGTAAACTGTCTTCTGTTCGTGTCAATGATGGCCAATTCATGCATCAACCCCATTGTGTATGCGAAAATGCACAAAGAAGTTAATAAAACTGCTATGAAGGGATGGAATTTTATACATCATGCTTTTAGCCACGTCTTACGTCGTATTACGCGTCAGCGAAAGGGCAGTGCAAATGCTGAAACGGAGATGGCGATGTTAGGAAAACCGGAAACGTCTCATATACGTCTAGGGGTTAGTGTTATTGTTTCCACTTCAAAGATCGTCGATTCACCGTCAGCATGTCATATTGCTGCAGGTCAGAATACAGTCAGTAGTCCATTTTGTGACAAGTAACTGAAAGATCAATCCGGATACGGAGATGACGATTGAACGAAACCCACAAACGTATCGTCTTCCCCATGGTCTCAGTGATTCGACTTGAAAGATGTTGTCGATTCACCGGCAGCATGCCACATTGTTGCAGGTCAGCATCTAGTCAGTAATCCATTTTGTGACAAGTAAGTGGAAGAGCAATCCGGATACGGAGATGATGATTGAAGGAAACCCACAAACTTCTCTTCTTCCCATGATCTCAGTGATTCGACTTGAAAGATTAGTCGATTCACCGGCAGCATGCCACATTGTTGCAGGTCAGCATCCAGTCAGTAATCCATTTTGTGACAAGTAAGTGGAAGAGCAATCCGGATACGGAGATGACGATTGAACGAAACCCACAAACGTATCGTCTTCCCCATGGTCTCAGTGATTCGACTTGAAAGATTGTCGATTCACCGGCAGCATGCCACATTGTTGCAGGTCAGCATCTAGTCAGTAATCCATTTTGTGACAAGTAAGTGGAAGAGCAATCCGGATACGGAGATGATGATTGAAGGAAACCCACAAATATCGTCTTCCCCATGGTCTCAGTGATTCGACTTGAAAGATTGTCGATTCACCGGCAGCATGCCACATTGTTGCAGGTCAGCATCCAGTCAGTAATCCATTTTGTGACAAGTAAGTGGAAGAGTACTTTGGATACGAAGATGGCGACGAAACAATACCCTCAAAGGTCTCATCTTCGCCGTGGTTTCAGTGTTATTGATTCGACTTCAAAGAAGAAATAAGGTCGATTCACCTCCTGATTGCATTAAGTGTATATAACATTTTTGTCCACGTCAGTGAAAAAGGAATGCAGATCCGGATGCAGATACGAAGAAAGTGATGTTTGAAAGCCGTAATTTTATCCATTTGTCTTTAAAAATGGTCAGTTCATCTCGCTATTGCAGGTCAGCTTGAAGTAAATACAACAATTTTTGTACATGTCAGCGAAAGAGCAGTGCGGATACGGAGAAAGGGATGTTAGAAAACCATGAACGTATTGATTCAATGCCAAAGATGATCGACTCACCACCGGTATGCCGTTTGATTGCAGACAGCATTGAATCAATACAACTTTTTCAAAATCTCAAGGTTTTGGTAAAATCTCTGTTTGCTAAAGACGTATCACTTATTAGGTTGCATCTTTGTCTACTTAGGATCATTTTCATATTGAATGTAGCGCCTATAGCTGCTAGATAACTTCAATGGACCTTTCCCAAGTCTCGATTTCAATTTGAGGCTAATCTGCACTTTAGCACACCAGCTTTCAATATCGGCAAGTTATGTGTCATGGGCTAAGGCTAGGGTCAGGGCTAGGTTTTGGACAAGGTTTTTTAGGGTAAGTTGGGGTTAGGGTAAGGGTTTGTAGTGTATTTGGTCAAATACGTTCCCAAGAGATATGACATACAGCTGGTCCACTAAAGTGCAGTCATCCCCTTAAAGAGAATCTAAGCATACATCCCAGCCGGCACACGATGTCAAGTCGACTCCGATATGTGGTCGAAAAAGGTCACATTTTTTAATAACTGGATATCGACGTCGAATAAACCTCATGAAGCTAAAGTTCGGAAAGAGGAGACTTGGTTGTGTTATCGACGTTTGATCGATGTCTTGATTTGGTAGCATAGGGCTCCAATCTTTAAAAACGTGGGTGTAAAATTCTTTTACATTTTTCTATGAATTAAATAAATGGCTTGAAAGGAACTTATGGAACTTTCTTGTAAATCTGCCGTGGAAATTTTTTCATATCTTGATTATTTTCAAAATGGCGGCATTCATCATATTTGAGGCTGTGACGTCATCAAATTTCTAAATCCTAATCCAGAAGAGCGACAGATTTCCGCTTACTACCACATTGTAGACCTTCTTAAACTATGGTTTTCTTGAAGATTGTATAATTTTGCCTCTACTGATTTAGGATTTGCAATGATTTGAATTTGTTTTTAATTTTCCATGAATTCTTTCAGTAAAAATATAAACGCCGCGATTTTGAAAATAATCAAGATATCAAAAAAATGTCCACGGCAGATTTACAGCAAAGTACCCTAAGATCCTTCAAGCCATTCAATTCAAAGAAAAATGCAATGGAATTTTACACCCACCTTTTTAAAGATTTGAAAGATTTGAGCCCTATGCTTGATTTGGTCGCAGTTTTGACGAATTTCATGATCAGATAAATGCAGCGATTGTAAGGATGCCAGGCCAGGCAACCTTAAAACCCAGGCGACTTAAAGAACGCCGGTCAACCAGCATCCTTTGCGGTCACGCTTTGCAGAGAATGTTGTCATGTTAAAATGGCCGCCGCAGTGGAAAGGCAACAAGCGACGCGCGCAAAGGATGCTGGTTGATTGGCGTTCTTTAAAGTGCTAAAGCAGCTGCAATGAAATCTGCTTTTGGTACCGTTCAATTGTCTGCTGGATGGAAGCCTCAAATACATTGTTCACTCGTAGAAATTACGAAGACTTTATATGAAGAATTAAAAATGCTGATACGGCTTCAATGAAAATAGCGTCAACGGACGTGTAAATGACGTCATAACTGGTTCTTAAATTGACGTCAGATTGTGATGTCTGTGCAACGTTGATATATCGATGTCTTGTCAACTTTCATTGTCGACCTTATTTCAACGGCAAAGCGACATCACGGACGTTTTGTCGACGTTGATTTGACATCAATTTGCCGGCTGCGATAAGCCTTTGATAAAAATAGCTGTGCAAAGATAATAGGCCGTGATAGCAAAGATAATAGGCCGAACCATGTTTGGGTAACTGATCAGGAAATACTGATATCTGATGGGCTAGAATTTGACCGCAAGTGGCTTAAGCCACTTTTATATGCTTAGATTCCTGTTAAGCCCTGGCTAAAGCCGTGTTTACACCAAACGATTAAAAATAATCGTTAACGCTTAATCGTAGAGATTTGCACCAATCGTTCAGTTTGAACTTCTAGCGATATTTCGTTGGAATAATTGTTTAAATATTCTTACGATTATTGAAACGATTAATATAAAAAAGTTTAGATATAATCCTTTAAATAATCGCTAGCATCAGAACAGTGAACATCTTTCGAAGGATGAAAAGTTGAAAAGATTAACTTCGTTTGATGTGAATGCTAAACGATTGTTGACAAGAACGCTTGAAATTTAGTTTTCAGCCCATAATCATTCTATTATTGCAAATCGTTCAGTGTGAGGACGGCTTAGAAAAGCAAACATTGTTTGCCAAACATATGAGATTTGCTTGCCAAGCAAAATGGGTATCCATTTGGCCATCTCGCGAAACATTGCTTGACAAATATCTTGTGCTTGTGAGAAGCAGAAAATTGTTTAGAACTTTTTCAAAAACATCACACACCCAACTTATTATGGTATAATTATGCTTGTCAAGCAATTTTTTGCAACTTGACCAAACGGGAGAAAATCGTCTGGCAAGCAAATCTCAAATGGTTGGCAAACAATGTTTGCTCGTTTGGCCATGACTTTAGGAATCGACAGTTCTTTGTTTTGTTTTGGATGGCTGGGAATGTGAATTTACGACGAATTATATTAAACATTATTAACCTGTTATTATAAGTTAACCCGTAACTGACACTGATTGTTTATCGATTGAAATATGTCTTGATCATGATAAATTTCGTTCTTTTTATTTATTTTCTATCAAATTTATTGCTACTAAGGCCCGGTTTACACTGGAACACAATCGTTCCGTTCCAGAAAGTGAAACGCTAAAAAAAGTGATATGGAAAGTGATACGCAATCGTTCCGTTCGGTTCGGCTCCGTTCGTCTCGGTTCGGCTCGGTTCCATTGGTTCCCGTGTTGAACAAGAGCATAACTGACGCAAAAAACGGAAAGATAAGATTTTTGCCCGAGGCGCATGCGTGATTGTTGGTGTTGCTAGAAATGGAGGACTTCAAAAGATACGGAATGAAGCGATTGCATTTCCGTTCCGTGCGAACAGAAACAAAAACCGATTCGCAATGTTCCCGTTTGAACTTTCTACTTTTACGTTCCAGAAACTGGAACGTAGAGGGAATGGAACGACTGCGTTCCCGTGTGAACAAGGCCGAAGATCATACGGAAATTTGCGATTTCTTTGTGTTAAGTTTACGTTACCATGTCATTTTTGTTTGACCCTATAAGGTACAATTTTCTGAAGAGTATCCGCCATTTTATGCCATTCCCGTTATTCGCCTCGCCATTGCAGGTTTTGATTTTGCAAAATAAAACTTCGAAATTCCCCCAGTATACTGAATAGGTCCACAACACAACAGGGACGAGAAATTTCTTTCTGCGTTGTGTTGAGTCTAAATTGTGCTCAAAGTTGGCTAGGATGCATCTCATAAGTTCGTACAAGCTATTATATCCTTTATACCGTCAAACGGGGGTGACTTTGATCATTCAGTCCTTTTTAACTGCAATCTCTTCTATGTCAAGACAGCTGCTACTGAGAGGGCCATGGACCAAAGGAAGTCCAAACTGGCATGATCAAAGTTCATATGATTAAAAGTTTGCACACCAGCAACGAAAGGTGAACTTGGGATGACAGATTCAAACTTGTACGCTTTTCTAGAGAGTGGTGCTAAATAAAGGTGAAGTTTATTCAGACGTCCTTGGATTTATAATGAACGATCATTTGGATTTTGAAAGAATACTGCTAGAGTGCTCATGTACTAAATTCATAACTGCCTACCTCAAAAATTATTTTTGACCCAGAAGTCCCTATTGCTGATCAAAATCAATTAGAATTTAGAATTATTCTATTATCATTTGGAATTTGATGCGANAAACAAAAACCGATTCGCAATGTTCCCGTTTGAACTTTCTACTTTTACGTTCCAGAAACTGGAACGTAGAGGGAATGGAACGACTGCGTTCCCGTGTGAACAAGGCCGAAGATCATACGGAAATTTGCGATTTCTTTGTGTTAAGTTTACGTTACCATGTCATTTTTGTTTGACCCTATAAGGTACAATTTTCTGAAGAGTATCCGCCATTTTATGCCATTCCCGTTATTCGCCTCGCCATTGCAGGTTTTGATTTTGCAAAATAAAACTTCGAAATTCCCCCAGTATACTGAATAGGTCCACAACACAACAGGGACGAGAAATTTCTTTCTGCGTTGTGTTGAGTCTAAATTGTGCTCAAAGTTGGCTAGGATGCATCTCATAAGTTCGTACAAGCTATTATATCCTTTATACCGTCAAACGGGGGTGACTTTGATCATTCAGTCCTTTTTAACTGCAATCTCTTCTATGTCAAGACAGCTGCTACTGAGAGGGCCATGGACCAAAGGAAGTCCAAACTGGCATGATCAAAGTTCATATGATTAAAAGTTTGCACACCAGCAACGAAAGGTGAACTTGGGATGACAGATTCAAACTTGTACGCTTTTCTAGAGAGTGGTGCTAAATAAAGGTGAAGTTTATTCAGACGTCCTTGGATTTATAATGAACGATCATTTGGATTTTGAAAGAATACTGCTAGAGTGCTCATGTACTAAATTCATAACTGCCTACCTCAAAAATTATTTTCGACCCAGAAGTCCCTATTGCTGATCAAAATCAATTAGAATTTAGAATTATTCTATTATCATTTGGAATTTGATGCGAACTTGGAGTTTTTACATAAGGCTCTTGGTAAGACAGATGGAACAATTGTTTATTTCGTGCAGCATATGTAGAGAAAGAAATGCTTTCTTACTCCTTGTATAACTGATTATGAAATTCACGAATTTAAATTTACTCCAATTTGATTTTCTGCGTTATCTCTGACACAAGATAATAAGGTACCCCAAAAGATCAAAGGGTGTGTCAAAAAAGGACGTGATGAATTTACCAGCATAGGCGTAGGCGTCAAATCTTTAAAAAAGATTTACAATTGGTTACTGCATCTTCCTTTTGATTTAGTGGCTTAAACAGGAGCGTCGAGGGGGGAGGGGGGTAGGGGGTAAAAGGTCCGGGGCCCGTAAAGATCTCATACCATAAAATGTATTCTTGCTATAAAATCTCTTTACAGCGCATTTTTATGACAATTTATCTGCTTAAAAATGCCGTGACCTAGCCTGTGTTCCAGACCACTTACCGTGACCATGCCCTCGTTTGAAAGTGAGAATCAAATACTCTGACTAAAATAACGAAGTTTAACCTTAAAATGTTAGCACTGCTCTCAGAATATTGTGTACCTTGCCTGTGACAGCTACATCTGTAGAGCGTTCTTTCAGCAAGCTCAAGTTTATCAAAAACTTTTTTTGTGAAGTACAATGACTCAAGACAGGCTAACAGATCTTGCAGTGTTGAGCATGGAGAATGAAATTGCAAGAACAGTTGACTTTAAGTTAAGGACATTATAGATGATTTGGCACCCCTTAAAGTATTGTTTTGAGTGTTACAAACCGTCTTATTGATATTCTTATTTTACTAACACAAAATGATGTCCTTGATTCATCAATACCATTTTTTGCATAACCTTGACATAGAATTTTTAACCCTATTAATACCGGGCTTTTTGGACCCTTGTAGTACCGGGGGGGGGGGGGCACAAAGTGCCCCCCNGTGGTTTTTTACAACAGATACCCACCCGTGAAAAGTAAAAGCAGACTTCGTGATGTGAAATTTAAGGATGAGGAAAGTGGTATGAAGCTGCTGTCGGATGGGTCTGCTGATGAAGATGAGGGTTCAATCACAAAGAGGTCACGGTTCTCACGAAGGGCAATCAATATTACTGTTCTTTTGTATGCCTTTCAAGTTTTCATACGCAGTGGACTATGGGATCACTTTCTTCAAGCATATAACACAATGTTACAACACAAGGTTGCTGGTGTTTCACCAGTAAGTTTCATGTGTCATTATTTCGTTCACAGATTTATTCTTTCCTTTAGGTAGCAGTTAGGCCAGACTGCTGACTTTGTCTCTCACATGGAAGATACTTTGCGCACACTTTATATCTTCAAGCACACCAACGCTGTTTCAAGGAATTTGTTATATGATTCAAGGAATTTGCTTTTTTCAATAAGATTTCAAATTTAGAAAGCGATTATATAAGTATTTAGCAAACATTTCCAATCACCAAACATTTGAAAGCTCATCCATTTGTGCGTTTATCTTTTGCAAAAGAAAACTTCTGTCCAAATTTACAAATTTAGCAGTCTGGCAGCAAGGGTGACTTTTGTAAGAAAAAGATAGCCAAAAAATTCAGGTCTTGGTGGGTAGATTGCAAAATCCAGGAGGCACTTGGTAAAATCTTGGATTGAGATGCTTAAAAGATATTACTTCTCGCCAATAGAATAATATGCCTCAAATTTAAGCCCAAAAACTATATGATTATCCCAGTTCAAATTTTTATTTGTACCCCCTAGAGGCCAAATCACAATCAACAGAGATAATGCACTGAAGGTGCAAAGTATATTGCTGCACTCTTAAAATCTCTTTGGCATATATATAAGAGGATTTAATCTTTTATTTTACAAAGTTTCCCCTTACCCCCATTGAGTATATACAGTACAGGCCTTGCACGCATTAGCATGACAAGAATTCTTAAGGATTTTCAAGAATTCTTCTCATTATGATAAGAATTCTTGAGCCATATGAAAGACTGCAAATTTCTATAAAAAAGAATTCTTAAGAAACCAAAAAACATTCTTAAGAATTTCTTGAGAATTCTTAGGCAATATTAATGTGTGCAAGGCCTGTACTGTATAATAACTTTATTGCAAAAGCATCAATCATTTGGCATCAACTGACATGGTGAAATGATATTTAACCTTGATTGGGCTACCACGGCTAGACTGATTACATGAGTCTCCGTTTACCGCATTGAATTGAATGATATTATGGCTTCAAACTGAGACTCATGACAATACAGCTTCAAAACAGAGACTAAAATGGCCTAATGCGCCGCATTTAGGGCGCATCCAATCAAATCGCGACTTTCTTAATATGGTTAGACCACGTGCCTATTCTTAGCGTTTGATTGGCTGATTAGATCAAAGTTCGACTTTTCGAAGCTAAGCGACGTTCGAATCTACGTTCGAAGCGACGTTCGATTTTCTTTCGACCTTCGAAGGATAGAAGACATTCGATTTTTTCTTCAGATTTTAGTCTCTGTTTAGAATCTGTTTGGTCGTGAGTCCTTGTATGAGAGAAAATGAAAACATCAGATTAAAAAAATTGAACGAATACAAGGAATCACGTCGTCAGTCTATACCACGGTTTGAAATGTAAAAATGTTCTAATGGCTGGATTCAATCCAGGGATCTTCAGGTGGCTGGCGCAGTAGATTTGTCTCAAGGATTTTTGGAGGCACATAAAGATACCTGGATCAAATCCTGGCAGGAGCACATTTTTACATCTCTATCTGTGGTAGAGCAGGACTTGGCCCCATCTGGAAATTAGAATTTTTGTGGTCCAGGTCTGTTCACCATGAAAAGTAAAAATTTGTGGAAAGCTTGAATGGGCTCTATGGGCAGATCCTGTTGATTTCTATTGCTTTGTTGTGTGAGAATTCTTTAAGACCTTTTGATCTCTACTGTCTTTTCAGAAATTCACTACTCTTGATGTTCCATTTTAGGTCCTTCAAGCAAACATTTTAAACTATCACAGCACATGGCTGATGCTTTGGTCCTGGAAGATCTTCAGTGCTGACGCTTTTATGCATTATTCAATGATTGCAGCATTTTTCAACAAACTTTGGGTAAGTTTTTTAGCTGCCACTTCTGAAGCTCACTGTATATACTGCACATGCCTTGTGCACGTTAGCATGGTTTCCTGCCTAATAAGTCTCAAGAATTGCTAAGAATTCTTGAGAATATTTTGAGTTTCTGAATAATTCTTGTTTAAAAACATGTGCAGTCTTCATATGACTCATACAGTACACAAGGCCTGTACTGTAGAATGTTATAAGAAATAGTTTGATATTTGCTGAAATATGTAGCTGTACAGTACAGGCCTTGCGCACATTAACATGACAATAATTCTTAAGAATATTCAAGAATTCTTCACAATCTGATAAGAATTCTTGAGCCATATGGAAGACTGTAAATTTTTCTAATCAAGAATTTTTAAGAAGCTAAAAATATTACCAAGAATTCTTAAGAATTCTTGAGAATTCTTAGGCAGGAAAACGATGTTAACATGCACAAGGCCTTTACTTGTAAATATACCTTTCATCTATTCTACAAAAGAGTCTAGATCATGCGATATTTTTTACATTTTTATTTGAAAGTTCTACTTTGGGGTCAGAGCTTTCTATCAATGTGCATTTTCAAAAATTTGTCAGCTTTCTGCAAAATGTATAAAAATAGCGCCCTATCCAGATTCTTAGAATAGCTAAAAGGTTGCCAGCCTTTGTGCCAGGGAATCTTTTCTCACATGGAAGGTCAAAGAATATTACCCTGGCTGAGTGAGTTTGTTTCCCTTTGAAATAGAAAACTCTTGCCATTGCCATGATAGCAGGCCCTTATTCCTTGCAAGTAATGTGCTTGTTATCTAGGATCTGGTTTATTTCAGTTTTCAACATTTCTATCAAAACCTGATTCAGTAACCTGTCCTTCCATGTTATTCCTATGAACGCGATGTTCCTACTATGTTAGAAAATAAAAAACAACAAGATTAAAGTCTGTATGTAAAATGAATGAAATGAATCGTCTCTTGAAATGTTTTCTTTGCTAATTTATGAATAATTAATTGTACAATTCATTTTTAGGCAGCTGTCTTGATTGTTTTTTGCTATGGCTTTGTTAACCTTAATAAATAAATCATGCATTTTATTGTCCTTCATCAGCTTTTGCTATTTTTAAGCAAGCATAGACTGTAAATGCTTTTTTCTGTTGTTTACTAATTCTTAAGCAGGATTTTTTGTGAAGGCATTTTGGTGTGTAAGAGATTTTACTACGTTTGACTGTCAAGATGCAACTTTTTATACTTTGGTTGAAATAAGAGTCCTGCGTACATAAGAAACTAAAGTACAGTTCTTTGATAACTTCACATCTATAGTATGAATTCTTAAGAATCCTTAAGAATTAATAAGAATTTACAATATATATCTCGTAAGAATTTTTAGAAACAAAATACAGTATATATATTATATAGATAGCATTCCAATCCTGGACTGCATACAGTGCAATACTTTTAAAGCTTAGCTTTCCAAAATTTGGAAGAATCCTTAACCCTATTCTACCCGGGGGGGGCAAAAAATGCCCCCCCCAACCAAACTTTCTATAATAAAACAAGAAGTAAAGAGAATATTGATCCCACATGTTCTGACTTTTCCTCTTATTTAATTGGCAATTAAATTATAAACTTTTCATTGTCATAATTTAAGTCATGTGACCATGAGATGCCCATATTTGGAGAGTGGTAACAAAGAAAATCACTAATATCGCCATAGATTCTTTGTTTTAGCTTCGATTAAGTTGTGACTGCTACCAAACGATTCCCCTTTAAAAATGCTTTCATTTGATATATACTTTATTTATATTTGCTTACGTCAGCAAAATATATATTATATGACGTCATTCATGTTGATGACGTCATATTTCCAATAAACAAAGACAAAATTTCAAAACTTTGATATCAATCGATAGACAATCATATTTTCTTTACTTTTAAGTAGTTTATTGACGTTTTATTCCTTAAAATCCGAAATAATTAACACTTTCTGTTTTTCCAGTACTGAAGCTTGTATGCGACATAGTCCTATTGTTCGGTTGCCTGGCAACAAACCACGTGACCAATTATCATCAGATTCTATAATTAGACTTCTAATAGATGTAATTACTATTGTACAAAGTTACAATGGCATAGTAATTATGGTTTCGGAGATAATTAGGGGGGG